>SJYX01015728.1:247479-277237 GCA_006410675.1 Oreotragus oreotragus
TAAGGCTGAAACTCCAGTACTTTGGCCATCTCATGCGAAGCGTTAACTCATTGGAAAAGACTCTGATGCTGGGAGGGATTGGGGGCAGGAGGAGAAGGGGACGACCGAGGACAAGATGGCTGGATGGCATCACGGACTCGATGGACGTGAGTCTGAGTGAACTCCGGGAGATGGTGATGGACAGGGAGGCCTGGCGTGCTGCGATTCATGGGGTTGCAGAGTCGGACACGACTGAGCGACTGAACTGAACTGAACAATTCCTAGAAAATAAAAATGGAAAGTGGGTAATAAAGTCTAACATTTCCCCCTCTTTCCCTTGGTGCGTCATTGAGTTTCCCTTGCTCAGAAGGTGCTGTGTGCAGTGGCCTTGCACTCAGCAGCTGAGGCCAGAATTCGTGGCGTGACATGGCTGCACTGACACCTCAGCTCCGCCGACCTTGCTCGGAAGCGGGGCAACTGACACTTCAAGATGGCAGCGCAGGCTGTGTACAGACGCTGCTTCCATGCTACAAGCTGTAACCCGAGTTGCCCAGCTGCACGGCATCCCGGAGAACTTGGCTCCCTCCACACTGATGAGCAGCCCTGCCCAGGGTCTTTGGGGAGAGCATGTGGTCTAGGGCAGCTCAACCTTTTGGCACCAGGGACCAAAGGTTTCATGTAAGAATTTTCCCACAGACCAGGGCAGGTAGGGCAGATGGTTCCAGGATGATTCAAACACATTTCATTTATTGTGCACTTTATTTCTATTATTATTACATCCACCCCACCTCAGATCCTCAGGCATTAGATCCCAGAGCTGGAGGACCCCTGGTCTAGAGCTCAAGGTGATGCTGCTCCATCCTGGGACTGAAGAATAAGGCTTTCCTTCACTGCTGAACTGAACTCGGTCTGTTCTGTCGGCTCCAGTGACTCTGGGCAGAGGGAATCCTTACTGGGTCCCGACTTGCAAAGGTCAGCAACAGGTTGTCTTAACTCGCTGTTTCTCTTCCTTCATTTTTTTTTTTTTTTTCCTTCTACACTTTACCCAGGACCAGCCTTCTCCATAGCAAAGGAGAGTTTGGGAGCTGGCCCAACAAGAAGAATCCTTTCCTTTCCCTCCTGCCTCTCCTGTCCTCCCTCTCCATATCCACTCCCCTGATTCCATGCCTCCCAAAGCTCAGTAGCCAGGAAAACCCTGAGAAGGCAGGAAAGAGTTCATAACTAATGAGCAAAGACTAAATTTTGGGTGGGCTAGGAAGTGAAGGCATCGCTCTCACACGTGTCTAAATAAGGTCCTTAACCCAGGGTCTGGAAGTACAGTAAGCACAGAATAAACACCTGTGCTTACTCCTGCCCTTCCTCGTTACTGTTACTAGGTGGACATCCTCTCCCATCCACCCAGCCCAAATCCATGGCCTTGTTCTCTTTAGCAAGGGTCCCCAAGCTCCAGAATCTAATGCCAGATGATCTAGGTAGAACTAATGTAATAACAGTAGAAATAAAGTTCACAATAAACGTAATGTGCTTGAATCATCCTGAAACCATCTCCACACCTGCCCCAGTCGATGGAAAAAACTATCTGCCATGAAAACGGTCCCTGCTGCCCAAAACTTTGTGGACCACTGCTTTATAGAACACTCCAGGAGCTTAAAAGCCTCAAGGAGGTGTGTCCACCAAACTGCCCCAACAGATACATCAGTGATGATCCCAAGCCCCTGAGGACTGGATCTATACCAGCCCACAGTTTTTCCACTTCAGGAACGGTCTCTGCTCCACTGCTTGGAAGCCCCAAGTCATCGTTGCATCATTCTGTTTGCTAGGTCACGTGACCCACTCTGCTGGCCACCCAGGAAGTTCAAGATTTCCAAAGCACCCAAGGAGCCAAGGGACCCCTCCTGAGACAGTGACCTCGGTTTTCTTTGCAGATGCCGAAGCCCCACTGCTGCTGACGGCAGTGATACCGCTCCACTCGGGGCCACCTCAGGGAGTTAAATTCCCATTACGAAAACAAAGCCCACCGAACTGGAAGAGAGTTGGTCCTGAGCGCCAGCAACAGCCTTGCCTCATTCCCAAAGGGGTGCTGGGTCCATTAAAGCCTTTCACAGCTGACTGCCCAGCTGTTCTTCATTTTCCACTTCACTAGGTGCACTAAACAGTGTCCTGGGGAGAAGGACCCAGCAGAACAAACCACCAAAATCGAGCATTTCCCCCTCAGTCCTCTTTGAGGCAGACCCTTCAGGCTAACTGGATGAGAAGATGCAAATTCATCTCTCCTTCCTTCCAAGACTGGGAATTCAATCTGGGACAGAACAGATCCATGGCTTAAAAAAAAAAAAAAACCACCACATTCATTTCCCCTTATAACTACCAAGGGATTGCCCTACTGTTCTTTCTTCCTATATCATGGCTACTTTCCAAAAAATATACATTAAAAAAAAAAAGAAGAAGAAGAAGAAGAAAAAGCCTTAAAAAAAAAAAACTGAGCTGCATAGGACACATTCTAATTTCAATTCATTTCAGCAAACATATGCTCTGAGGAACCAACCCAACTTGGGGGATACAAATTAGGATAAAGCCAGCACCCCCCTGCTCCTGATACCCACTGTTCTGTGAGACTCAGATGTAAGTAGAACAAAGCAGGCTGACCCCACCATCACAGGGAGGACCTGTGTGTGCACCGGGAAGTGCGTGGAAACAGGGAGTGGATGAGAGCTGGTTTATAAGGCCTCAAATAGGAGCAGTGTTGCTGTGTTTCTGCTCTGTTAGTTTTGTATTTTTGTTTTGTTTTGTCTTACTTTCTCTTCCCCCACTCTTTTGTTATCAAGCCCATACTCCTGGCTATGAGGATGGCTGAGCTTGAACTTCATAATCCACCACACTCCTCAACATTCCTTCCACCTCTGACTCCAGAAAACAGACCATTTTATCTACCTGTTCCTATAGGTCACTTTGTCCATAAGAGGTGCAATATGCAATATACATATATTTTTTTAATTATTTACTGTGGTAAGCACTGAGAAAGTGGCTCTGGAAAACAGCCATAAGCAAAACACCTAGACCTCACCTTCATGGAGCTTACAGAGCAGAGCAGTGGCTGCACAGAGTGGGAGTTCTAAACACACGCACTTTGGAGTTGAAAAGAGCTGGGTTGCCTTATCTTGCATAAGACAGCAGGCCAACTCAGTTCTCTGTGACTCAGTTTGCTGATGTATAAAATGGGGACAATAATACCCAACTCAGTGGCTTGTTATGAGGTTTAAACAAGATGTGCATAAGCGCTCAGTGTATGTCAGCATCTACTTCTAGTGTTTATGGGGCTACTATTGTAACACAAATTTCAGCACCAAAACAATAATGCTGACAATATTTATTGTGCTTTGCTGTTCTCAGATTGTTTCACATGTGTCTGTTTCATTTCACCAAGAACATCATAAGTTTCTTGAGGGCATGACAGCACTCAGCATACAATAAATAGTCAACAAAGAGCTGTTGGTTTTAGGTTGCAGGAGAATGTGGAATTTTTCTGCAAAACCTCTGAAGTTTCCATTTTAGGCAAGAGCAAAGTGGTGTCAGAGAATCTCCATGGCTGAAATGCCAAATGCACACATTTGCTCAGCGAACAGGGCAGAAGGAAAGATCAAGTGAATTCCAATTGGACTGTGACAGCCTCCTGTGACAGATAGCCTGCGGAGCAGAGGAGAACACAGCTGAATAAACCCGGGCACAGAGAGAAATGAGTGCAGCCAGGAGGAGGCTCGGCAGGATGAAAGATAGTGGGCCAGTGTGAGGCTGGAGAGGAAGCCTCATTACTGCCCAAAGAGACGCAGGGGCTGCTCTTTAGGTGAAGTGGTGCTCAGGAAATTCCAGAACCTGGATGCATGATACAATGAAACAGCTACTAATTGGCAACCACCAACTCAGAGGGAGGGGAGGTAGGTGATAATAAATGCATAACTGAGCAATAGGATGCTTCTTTTCAACACCCACCCCCACCAACCTCCACCTTGGAGACCCGGGTTCCACCAGAGAGAGAAACCTGTGTGATACCAAGAGACTGGCAAGTGTTTCTTTTCTGGGAGATCCCACAGGTGCCTGGCAGATAAAACCAGGACAATTAATGTTTACCCCTGACTATTTGAGTTCTGAGAATCAGAAACCTATTGGTTGGCCCAAAAGTTCCTTTGGGTTTTTCCATAACACCTTGTGAAAAACTTGAAAGAATCCTTTTGGCCAATCCAGTATGATACAGTGCTATAAGGGGCTTCTCTGGCGGCTCAGAGGTTAAGTAACACACCTGCCAATGCAGGAGAAGCAGGTTCGATCCCCAGGTCAGGATGATTCCCTGGAGAAGAAAATGGCAACCCACTCCAGTATTCTCAACTGGGAAATCCCATGGACAGAGCAGCCTGGCAGGTGCTGTCACAAAGAGTCAGACGTGACTTAGCAACTAAACGGCAACAACATAAGGGGATTATCTAGGCCTGTCCCTTCACTTTATTGGGTAGAAAACTAGTCCAGAGAAGTCAAGTGTCCTGCTCAAGGCTGGGAAGTATTAGCTGGGACTCGTAGCTTCAACTGCCTGGGTCTGGGTTCATTGCTTGTTCTTTAGGCAAACTTATCCACAATTAGCAACATTTCTGTGTCTCATGGCTGGACAGTGGCTTCACCATGGTGCTTTCCTTTCCCCAGATTCTCCTCCAACCTGGGTTACACAATTGCTTTGCCTTATTTCCTCCCTCCTGGTTCTAACCACACGTCTTTCAAAGTGGGAGAAACCTTAGCGATGGGCCAAAATTCCTTCCTTCACAGAGCAGAAGCCTCAGTCCAGCATAGCTCTTGTGATTAACACTGTCATTATCATTACTATTATTGTTTGGGCACCAACGGCTAGCTAGGCCCAGGCAGTGACAGGCCAACGACTGAGTTGGTCCCCCCAACCAGACACTTAGAGCCCCTCTGTCCCCTGGTAGACACTGCAGGCCTCCTGCAAGACTCCCACAGCCAGGAACAGGAAGAAAATAAACAGACCAGTTGATGCTGGCCTGAGCTGAGTCATAAAGACTCAGACGGCAGAGTCTGAAGGAAGGTGCCTGGATTGTCTGGTCCTTGTGAGCAAACAACTCTGAGGCTGTAGGAAGATCTCTCCCTGCCCCTCCTGGTGACAGAGCCCCACAGGTGATCCTCAGGGCCCAGGGTGAGCTGGGGCTCCTCAAACTGGCATTTTATTGCTGATTCTAAAAACTGCCCGTCATTGCCAATCCCTGTTTTATGTCTTTTAATTGCTTTTAACTCGTGTGCTCTTTGCCCTGAGGTGGTTGGAACACCAAGGGCAGCACTTCGTAAAATAAACAGATAATGAGCTGTATTTGCTTTCCTGCAGGGTGGAGATGAAGCAGGCAGGAGCCGGGGAGAGGAGACACAGAGGGAAGGCTTCTGAGGGTTTGCAGGCACAGGGCCTTCCCCTGGCAGGACCTTCCCCTGGCAGGACCTTCCTTCCCTTGATGCTGGGCATCCAAGCACCAGCAGGAGCCAGAAGATTGGAGGACAGAAAGTTGCAGGAGTCATTTGGAAGCACCTATGGGCTTTGCCACTGCCTAGCCAGCCAGGCAGAGCCAGTGTGAGAAGATGAGTGAAAAGGACCGTGTCTTTGTGGAATTTCAGAGAATGTAGGAGAGGAGATGTAGAATTAAAAAGAAAACTCTAGGCCAGAAATTCCACTCCTTGGTATATATATCTGGAAATTAAAAAAAAAAAATACTGATTCAAAAAGATACATGGACCCCAATGCTCATAGCAACACTATTTACAATAAGCAAGGTATGGAAGCCACCTAAATGCCCATCAACAGACAAATGAATAAAGGTGTGGTATGGAAATTACTGAGGCATTAAAAAGAATGAAATGCTGCCTAGCAATGTATTGATAGATGAACCTAGAGAATATTATACTTAGGGAAATAAGTCAGAGAAAGATACTGTGTCATATCACTTATATGCGGAATGTAAAAAAATAATACAAACAAATATATATAACAAAGCAAAAGCAGACTTATAGATACAGAAAACAAACCACTGGTTATCAGAGTGGAGAGAGGAGGAGAGAGGGACAAATCAGGGGTATGGGATTAAGAAATACAAGCTACTATGTATAAAATAAATATATAGATAGCAACAAAGATATATTATATAGCACAGAGAATTCCAGCCACTGTCTTGTAATAACTTTTAAAGGAGTATAATCTGTAAAAATACTGAATCATTATGCTGTACACCTGAAATTAATATAATATTGTAAATCAACTGTCCTTCAATTTTTTAAAAAGAAAGAAAAAAGAATAATCTAGAATATCTTCCCCAACTCCAACTGAAAGGCCAAAAAACCAACCAGGAGTTGCTGACAGCCTCCACGTATTCCTTGCAAAGGGGTCACTTCGGCCTGGTGACTGAGACAGAGCAGGTCTGGATCCCAGTCCCCTGCTCTGCCACTTACTTGATGCTCACTTCAGGCCAGTGGCTTTGCTGTTCAGAGTTCTAGTTTCTTCATCTTAGTTAAATGATGGTAGAGAGGGTGTGTGTGTGTGTCTGTGTCTGTGTGTGTGTGAGTCACTCAGTTGTGTCCAACTCTTTGTGACCTCATGAACTGTAGCCCACCAGGCTCCTCTGTCCACGGAATTCTCCAGACAAGAACATTGGAGTGGCTAGACATTCTCTCCTCCAGGGGATCTTCCCAACCCAGGGATCAAACCCGAGTCTCCTGCATTACAGGCAGATTTTTTACCATCTGAGCTACCACGGAAGCCCCACGATAAAAATACCTTGTTCATATCAGTGTTGGGAAAAGCAAAAGGAGATGGATAATCCAAGCAAAGTGCTTGCTTTGCCTAATGCTGGGCACGTGGCAAACACTAAATATTAGTTATTATTTTATTATGTATTTAGTGCTGTATTAGGCAATCATAGAAGAGGCAAAAAGAGCCGAAATAGCCCTGTCACCGAGAAATATGTTCTCCAACATCCCACTCTGTCTCCTTTCTGCCCACCAAACCTGATTTATGCTCAGAAGCACCTCCAGGCAGTGCAGAGAGCCTGGATTTGTGCCCCCGCTCTGCTACTCTCCAGCCCTATGCTTCTGCACACATCACCTAACTTTTCTAAACCTCAGTTTCCTCTTCTGTAAAACGGAAATAATGATAAGGATTTTGCAACTTCATAAGATCATCATGAGGTTCAAATGTGATTACGTGTGAATATGCTGCAAAAGCTGTAAAATACTGCAAAAATAAAAAGTTATGATTCTTCCCAAACTTACAGGTTTCACTCAGATGCCACCTTCTCCCATCTTTCTTGTAAATGAAGTCCAACTCAAACTGTCTTAAATGGGGAGAAAAGGGATTTTCCTAGCTTTCACAACTAAAAGCTTCTGAAGTAGCTGGCTCTGGTTTTCAAAAGATGACATTTTCAAAAATCTGCTTCTCTCCTTCTCTTAGCTCTGCTTTCCTCTGTGTTGTCTTTACTCTCAGGTAGGCTTTTCCTGTGAGCCTGTGACAAAGATGGCCACACGCTGCTCTGGACTTGCAATCTATCAACTCCACAACCCAAATGGAAACCGCCCACCCATTTCTTGAAAGTTCCAGCAAAAGTCTCAGAATTGAGTCTCTGGGGCCTGACCCATGTCCCATGCTTGTTGGTGGCCCTTTTGCTTGTGGCCAGGAGAATATGTGTGCATTCTCACTCAGTCATGTCCTTTGCGACCCTATGGACTGTAGCCCTCCAGGCTCCTCTGTCCGGGGGATTCTCCCAGCAAGATTACTAGAGTGGATTGCCATTTCCTTCTCCAGGGGATCTTCCCGACCCAGGAACTGAACCCACATCTCCTAAGTCTGCTGCCAAGAGAACAGAATATACTAATTGGCCAAACATGGGTCATGTGCCAGGTGATGAGGTTATTCCACCCCCAACCACATAAACAATGGATGGAGGTGGTTCCTTAGAAGCAAAGCAGGGTGCTGTTTCTAAGAGAAGGGAGAAGGAGACTCTGGACAACACATGTCCCGTGCACACAGATTTACTCTTGTATTTTCTGGTAGGACACAGGGGAAAGAAATGAGTCAGACAGAGAGTCACAAAGAGCAATCCAACATTTGCTTGGTGGTATGGATGTGAGAGCTGGACTGTGAAGAAGGCTGAGCGCCGAAGAATTGATGCTTTTGAACTGTGGTGTTGGAGAAGACTCTTGAGAGTCCCTTGGACTGCAAGGAGATCCAACCAGTCCATTCTGAAGGAGATCAGCCTGGGATTTCTTTGGAAGGAATGATGCTAAAGCTGAAGCTCCAGTACTTTGGCCACCTCATGCGAAGAGCTGACTCATTGGAAAAGACTCTGATGCTGGGAGGGATTGGGGGCAGGAGGAGAAGGGGACGACCGAGGATGAGATGGCTGGATGGCATCACGGACTCGATGGACATGAGTCTGAGTGAACTCTGGGAGTGGGTGATGGACAGGGAGGCCTGGTGTGCTGCGATTCATGGGGTTGCAAAGAGTCGGACATGACTGAGTGATGGAACTGAACTGATGTGGTTGAATCAGCAGTTTCTTTCCCTGGAAAACCCTGCCTAGTAATACGACTTCAGGGAAATGAAGGTGCTGGCCATTTCAGGAAAGGAACCCTCCTCTTGCTGGGAAACACAATGGTGAATGATAAAGGGAAACAGAATCCTACTTCTTGATTCATTAAAGCAACACAGCGTTTATTAAATAGTGCATGAATGCACGCTCATGTTCAGTCATGTCTGATTCTTTGGGTCCCTATGGACTGTAGCCTGCCAAGATCCCCTGTGCTTGGGATTCTCCAGGCAAGAATACTGGAGTGGCTTGATGCTCCTCGCCAGGGGATCTTCCTGACCCAGAGATCGAACCTGAATCTCCTGCATTACAGGTATATTCTTTGCCGACGGAGCCACCAGGAAAGCCTTATAATAAATAGTATTTGATGATAAAGTTTTGGCAAGACCACTCAATAACCATGATGCTGGCTCTGATTCTTATTTCACTTGAGAATCTGCCGAAGTCCAGATTTCTGGCTGCTATTAATAGGGGTCATGTTGTGGGCAGGCGGCCTGAAGCAGGTTCTGTGCACAAGAAGGCAAATCCTGGGTGGGTATCCCTAAAGCACAGTTATTTCAATCTAAGCCACAGCAACATTGCAACCCAATTCCATTTCCCTTAGGGGCCTGGCAGACTTCCTACCATCCTATCACTATTTCCACCTCCTAAATAAAACTTCTTTTACTGTTTTATCATATTAGAAAAACTATATACACACTTATTCAGGAAACTCAGATAGAAGCATAAGGTCCCTATATCCTACTCAATCTTGTTGCAAATCTTCCTGTCCTTTTCCAGGCATATATAAATACAGTACATAAGATTTTTAAGTGAGATCAAATTGCTTCATAATATATACTGGGAATACCTCTCTCTGTTTATGACACCCTTATATAACATCAATTTTAATAAATTCATGCTTTTAACTATATGAATATACCATAAATTACTTTTGTGGTCCCCTACTGTTGGACAGCTAGATTATTTACAAATATTACTATTATGGTATTCTCTGGAGACATTTAAAAGTAAAATGAATGTACCCCTGGATAATGGGGCTACAGTAGGGAGCTATAATGGCTAAACAGGGTAGAAAATATGGGACCCAGTACAGAAGAGGGACTATAAGAAAAAAGAGCTGTTCTCAGAAAAATGATATTCCTATCTGACATCATGTAGACCACAATTGGAATCCTGGAGTTTTTCTGGGCTTCGCTCCCAGCTCAGTGGAATTTTTTATTTGAATGACATAAAGATTTATCCATCTGGGATCCGTTGTTTCCCTGTGGTAATAATGGTAGATTGGTCACTAATTCCATTAGCTTTGATTGTATATGTTTTAGTTAACTAACTAGATAATAAATCACCCCCAAAATTACTGGCTTAAATCGATCATCTTATTTGCTTATGATACTCTAAGTCGGCCAACAGGGCTCTGTTAGGTGGGTCCTGCTCTATATGCCGTTGGCTGGAGCCACTCATCTGGCTTCCTTTACTTGGTGACTGGGCAAAAGGCTAAGACTACTCACATGAGTAGCACCTCCACACTTTACCCCATGGCCTCTCTCTCCCCCGTGGTTAGCTTGGGCTTCCTAACAGCATGGAAGTCTCAGGGAAGCCAGACTTCCTACATTTCCAGTGCACTCTTTGTCAAAGCCAGTCTTAGGCTCAGTCTAGATTAAAGGAGGACACAGACTCTACTCTTGATGAGAGAAGAGGCAAAGAATTTACATCCATCTTTAACCTACCATAGTAAACATGATGAAAATAAAAGGTTACAGGGTTTATCTGCCAGGAAGAAAAAATGGAATGTTATGATGTTGCAAATTGCGAAGTCCCAAGTGCAGACTCAAGAGGCTAAAAGAGTTTGCCCCAGGGAGATTTCCCTGGTGGTTCAGTGGCTAAGACTCTGCACTCCCAGTGCAGGGGGCCTGGGTCTGATCCCTGATCAGGGAGCTAGATCCTACGTGCCACAGCTAAGCGTTTTCATACAGCAACTAAAGACTCCATGAATCACAACTAAGGCCCAGTGCAGCCAAGTAAATAAAAGTTATTATTTTTGTTTTACTTTAAAAGAAGAGTTTGCCCCAGTTTTGAGCAATAAACCAAAGAGACTATTACCAGGGTGGACTGTGGGAAATGAAATCCCTGGCAGAACTCACACTCAGGAGACAACAGCAATACTCATCCTGACCCACAGTGCCACCCACAGTGCTGGAGAAGGGCACTTCCACTGGGTCTTGGATTTCTCACCCAGCTCCTCCCTCTGCTATGGAGCTTAATTGTCCCTGGGCTCCAGCGAGTCACCTGCTTCTCCTTTTGCAGATTCCTGCTCATTCCTTAAATATAGTTACTCATTCCTTAAATATAGTTACTCATTCCTTAAATATAGTAATGTGAGTTCTGAGATCTTAGTGAGAAACTTTCTTGTTGAAATTACAAATACTGGTTCTGAAAGTGTAGATACACTTCCTTAGAGTAGCAAAATAAAAGAAGGTATAAGTTGTCCCATGAAAATAATGAATTTCCTATGTAACAATATTTTTAAAATAATATTTTTCCATATGGGAGCCTTGAAAAAAACTAAAATTCCCCTCAGGTCATTCGGTCCTAGAGGTCCAAGTGAATCAACCAGATGGAAGGAGCCTGGCTCTCCCCATAACATTTATTGGGATGGCACAGGGAGTTTCTTGGTCACTCCCACCTCCATCTCAGAGTTAGTTTTACACTTTCTTATAGGTCTATCTAGTGCTGGTCTAAATGTTAGATCAAGTTATTTATTGCCTGATCCCCATTTGATTGATAAAAAATGCTGCTACTTGGTGTACAGTAACTCTGAAACAAAGCCAGCCATTTGAGGTTAGTATCTGGACGACTGGGCCACACAATGGCAAGAAGTTGGATCCTCTATAAGCTATGCACAATCTTGGGCCCAGCCATGGAGGTCTAGCTTCTCTGCAGAAACATACAGACTGTGGCCTCTTTAAAAAGGTCTTACACATAATGTCTTTACTTTTCACTCTAAATGGATCAGATTAGAGCTGACCAGCTCTTTAATATTTAAAGTTTCTTTTTCACAGTCCAGCCTGAAGCCTTGTGCCTATTTGATTTGTATAACTCATATCTGGCTGATGGTAGATTGAGACAAATATCATCTTTTCAGAACTGAAAATGACTCCATTTTTTTTCCTTCCCCTTGCCTCCCTCCCACCACAGGGCAGTGTTCTAAGAGCTAGGAGTTGGACAGATGCCCACTTCCAGGGGCATCTATCTCTACCATCTACCCCATTTCTACTCTACCCACTTCCATCTATACGCCCCCTCCCCCCATCCCTTAGGCTTTAGATTCTCTAGTTATTGTCCCTAGACCTCTGGGAAGAAATCAAGACATTATTTCATTTGATCAGGATCATTTAGAAATAGCAGAACCACTTTCTGCTTCACTGCCACTCACAGTATTGAGATGAGTGAATTAAAGTAAATGGCTATTAGAGAAAGCAGGGGAGTGAATGTCAATGCAGCCCATGGATGACCTTCCTTTGGTATCTTTCCATACCATGACCATCATGTAGACACTGGGGTCTGTGGTTTGGGACTTGTATGCCAGGTTTGGGCCCTGGATACCAGCTCTGGATGGGCTGGACCAAATGTAGGAAGATGGAGCACGAGGCCTCATGTGGTCCTCCCGTCCACCTTGCCACCTTCTAAGCCCAAAGTTAGCAGGTGTCTACACGCTGAGCTTCCTTCCATGGCCTCAGGGGAAGAAAGTGCCCCCTTTGGCGGAGAGACGGTCTGTCCCTCATAGAAAGGGCCCCTTTACCAGTTATCAGAGTGTTCGGAAAGATTCTGCAAAGTAAGAGGGAAGAGATGGGGAGGGGTGGGGAGGCATGAAAGAGAAGGAGAAAGAACAAGGATTCATTTCTGGGCTTTCTCACATCCTAGGCTGGCTGTCAGCTCTCACTGAGCTGGGTCAGTACAGGCCACACGTTCCCTCCCCTCAGAAGCCTGAAAGGGGTCATCAAGGGGCCTTTGACTTCATTCCCTAGCCTGATCTGGGCACTGTAAAATGACTCTCTCCTGGCTTCATGTTTGGCCTCTGGTGACACCCTGAGGGAGACGCTGCCTTTTCCTCAATCACACACAGGCACGTACACACACCCTCCTCACACTCCCTCATTAAGGCAAGATTCTCCTGCTTTGTTCAGGAGCTGTGAGGACTAAACACTACAGGGCAGGATCAGTGAGGGGAATGGGGACAAGGAGAATGGGAGGAAAACTTACCTGAAAGGACTTTCAGTCTGAAGATGGGCTATTTTTTAATCTCTATTTTGAAATCATTTCAGACTTATAGAAAAGTCCTTTTTACAGAAAAATACAGGGAATTCCTGTAAACCACCTCATTTGCTTATCAATTTCTATCTATCTATCCATTTATCTTACATACTTTTTTTTTCCTGAACTGGTTGAAAGTAAGTTACAGATATGATGCCCTTTTCTCTTGAAAGACTTGAGTGTGAAATTCCCAGGGTAGAAAATGGACACTTTCTTTTATGACATCAATATATGATCAAAATCATGAAATTATTTTGATACAGTACTAGTATCTAACCTAAACATCTTTTCCAAACTTCATCAGTTTTCCTAGCAATGTTCTTTACAGCAATAAACAAAAAATATTTGATCCAGAATCCAATCCAAGATCTCCTGTTGTCGGGTCTAAGTTTTTTTCAATTAGGTTAATTCATCAGTTTTTGTCTTTCATGACATTGACATTTTTGAAGAATAAAAGCCGCTTATTGAATAAACTGTCCCTTACTTTTAGACCTTCTGATGTTCTTTCACAATTAGATTCAGGTTGCGCAGTTTTGGCAGGAGTACCACAGAGGTGATACTGTGCCCTTCTTAGCGCATCATATCCAGAGAGGCATGATACTGATTTGTCCCTTGTGATGCTAACTTGGACTGTTTGTTTGAGGTGGGGTCTGTCAAGCTTCTCCACTGCAAAGTTACTGTATTTCTTTTTTTAATCAATATATATTTTATGAGAAGGAACTTTGAGATTGTATAAAAATACTGCTTTTCATCAAATTTTTACCCACTGGCTTATACCTCCATTGATAGCTCTTGCCTGAACCAATTACTACTATGAAGTTTGCCAAATGGCAATTTGGCCAGCAGGAGCGACTTCCAGCTCTCTCCTTTGTCCTTTTGACATGTCCAGGCAGGGCTATTTTTGATGAGAGGGGATGTTCTAGAACTTGTCCAGAATATTCCTCCCACCTATGAAAATTTCAATATCAATCAGGAATCTCGTTTTTAACATTATGACAAAATAAACATTATGAACCAATGAATTTTAGAGTGCCAATGAAATAACAAAATGCTTATTAAAGTGCATTGTATTTTCTCTCTCTGTACCAGACTCATGGTCAAAGCTTGACTCCTCCCATCTCCCGGCCAGTCCATGTCACAGTGGACCTACTAAGGAAATAGCAGAGGAGAGAAGAGGCAGGGAAGTGGGGGAAAGAGAATGGCAGGTGGAAAGGTGAAGGAAAGGAAAAGAGAAGGAACGAGGCGGACTCCTCCCCTCCTCCATTCAGACAAGCTTAGTACCAACAGCCTCTTCACGTGCCCATCCACACTGACTCCTCCAGGAAGTCAGCCCTCTGCTGCCACGGGGATTCGTGTCGGCAGGATGCAGGATATTTTGTCAGAGGTTAGAAACAGTCACCTTCATCTCACAAAAGGCACTGGGAGACAATCTGGGTTGCAATAGAAGGAACTCAGGTTCCTTCACTGCAGAAATACACTGGAAGGGGTGGAGAGGAGAAAACACTGGATCAGTGATGTCCCCATCTCTCTCCTCACTGGGACTCCCACCACAGGCTGGAGGTGCTTCTAGCAGAACTGAGTGCTGGGGGAAGCCAGCGATAAATCAGCTCTGTCTTTACTAGCCGGGGGTTGCTATGGCAATGGGAATACACTGTAGGGTTTAAGAGATGTAATTTTCTGTGATTCACTGTATATTTTTAGCATTTTTCTTCCTGTATTATCTCCCTGTGGCAATTGCCTATTAATGCTGGTCCACACCAAGATTGGACTAAATGGTCCCTTCTCAGAAGTGATGAAAGTCCTGGAGACCAGTAAGTACCAGGGGGTTGTGGCCCTTAGACCAAGGGAAACCTAGAACAGCCAGACTGGTTAAGGATCTGGGTTAACAGGCATGGGTCATGCTACGCTTAAGGAAGAATCATGGAGAACTAAAGACCCCAGAAATGCAGCACTGCGTTGCTTGGAATGGGAAACTGAGTCGCAGTACTCACGGTAGTCAGGGTGCCTACAAGGTATCAAGGGCAAACCTTTACCAGTCAGGAACAAAAACCCTGAGGAGGGAAGCTAGGACCCTAGGGAAGCTAGCAAGTTCTGGACACGGAACTATAAAAGCATACCAATCTTCTGTCAGACTAGCTCAAGTCTTACTACGGTGTGTCATTCTTTTCTTCTCTCCTTCCTTTAATGTTCTCACTTTCTCACCAGAAACCATGGAGGAGGGACTGAGAGGAGCTGGAAAACTCCACTGGTCTACTTGGCTATCTGTTAATAGTTATATGAGGAGTCTTTTCATTTCAGGCAACAAAAAATCCAACCTAAACTGTTGAAGCAGAACGAGAAAGTACTGTCTCTATAACCGAAAAGTCCCGGGCATTGAGCTAGCTTCAGACACAGCTGTCCTCATGGAGCCAGATGACATCATCAACATCTGGGCTCTCTGTCACACTAAGTCCTTCTGATGTTTTGGTGTTTTGGCTGTAATAACATAAAACTCAGCTAATAGAGCCTTCAAGGAAGTGTGGTTTGTTTTTCTCATGTGAGAAATCTGCAGATAGGTTTATTTTTCTCATCTAGTAAGTGGCCCAGAATAGGCATAAATGACATCACCAAGCAGCAGTTCAGTAATATCATCAAGAACTCAGCCTCTTTCTTCATTTCTGTTCCACCATCCTTAGAGTCATAAGAGGACAATTCCAGTTCCAGACATTCAAGGCAGAAAGAAGAGACTGCACTCAATTCTTTTATCCAGAGAACAGCAAGAGGAACCCAGCCTGGTCAGGAAACGCCTCTGCTCTTGGGCTTCCGATCAGCCTGGCCAAGACTTTCTTGGAGCTGAGCTCCAGCCTAAGGTTCTTTCTACCCAAATCCTCTTTCCTGTCCTCTCTCCTTCGGCAAGTCTCAGGCCTGCCTTGTAGCCTGAAGGCTCTTCTCACCAACCTCTGCTCCCCTGCCCTTTATGCTTCAAAGGTGTCCTGCCAGGACTTCCCAGATGGTCCAGTGGTTAAGACTCCATGCTCCCAATGCAGGCTGTCCACACTGGCTCCCTGGTCAGGGAGCTAGACCCCACATTTTGCACCTAAGATCCAGCACAGCAAAATAAATCAATCAATGTTTGTTTGTTTAAAAAAAAAAAAAGGTGTCCTCCCCAATTCATCTATTGCATACTTCATTCCATCCTGGTGTCTGTTTCTCAGAGGACCCAAAATGACATGCTTCTTGTGCCTGCTTTGACTCACTGTCCGGACTATACCACAGGTATGCATATTTCCAAAGATTCTTGAGTGTTAAGAAACAAGCAAGCAATGAAAAGAATAATTCAAAGTTAGCAATGGGGCAGATCAAATGTAGACCAATGAGGGAGGCTCTTGGCCTGACACTCAAAAAGTGAAGCCTCCTTCTCCGAGCAAGTTTCTGAATAGAAGGAAGACAACAGTCACTGATGATCTTAAATAAAACTACTGCATTGCCTGTATTGGAGGTGAGTGGGAGTCTGAAACTTGCCAGGAGTCACACTGCAGGGCTGCAGATAGATTCTAGTCATTCTAATTTTCATCCAGAAACTTTCAACACTACTTAAGCGAGGAATTGATTCTTTATAGAAAGAGCAAAGACTGCTACTTAACTCAGCCCAAGGGAGAAAGTAATCAATTAGGCGAAATCCGCTGGCTTTTGACAAGGCTCTCCAAAGGATTGGTCATGGGATTAACCTTGTTGCCCCCAGGAGCATGCACCACAAACCACCCCAGCCCACCCCCTCACCCACTACCTTAAGCCTTATCCAGTGATTGCTAACTGGTAGTACAGGTGAATGCAGCCTTCAAACATGTTTGACTTTGTTCCCACAGTGTTTTGTTTGTGTTTCTTTTTATAAAACTTAATTCATGTCCGTCGGATGGCATCATCGACTCAACGGACATGAGTCTGGGCAAACTTTAAGAGATAGGAAAGGACAGGGAATCCTGGCAGGCTGCAGTTCATGGGGTCACAAAGAGTCAGACACAACTTAGCAACTGAACAACTACATTAGTTGACAAGATTTATCATTTGGGGTATTTCACATAAAAATCTGGAGTCCTTGCTTCTCTTGAAAAATCACATGATCTGGTTATACTCATTCTGCACATCTATTCCTGCATCAGACAGGGCCGGAATCCCCACTGTTTCTATCTTATTGCTCCCTGTTGGCCCTGAAGACTTTTGAGCTTATGACGCAAGGGTTAAACTGCTCAGGACAGGAAACCTCCTTGATTTTGAGCACTCAGGTTCAGATCATGAGGTCTAGACAGCACTGGGCTGAATTTAGCTGTGAGTTCCTTAAGAAAAATGAGTTACTAAGCAAATTAATAGGTAATAAACCACTTATTACCTGCAAAACAGCCTAAGTGCTTTATAAGTCTCCTCCCATTTCACACCAAGCTTGATTTTCACACCAAGTCAAGCCCCAGAGTTATCCCCAAGCACAGGAAAACTTCCTGACCTGTCCAAAGTCAGAGAGTCCATAAGCAACACAGTCAGAATGCGAAGCCCAGATGCTGACTTCAGAGCCCACACATGTATCCACTACACTGATGCTTCCACCTGCATCACAGGGCTGTCCGTGAGAATTATTCAAATAGTGTAGGCCAGGTGCCTTTTGTAAACTGTAAAGTGCCAGAGCAATGTTCACTATTATCTATCACTTGATCGCTGCAATTTTTTTTCAGAATTGATGTTTCACCTAAAATTCACCCAGTCAGGTGGGCCCTTTCTCTTCCTTTCAAATTAATGATTTTTCTTTTAAAGAGAATCAGAAGGAGCCATAGGTCAAACATGATTAGTCCTATAGTGCCCTCTGCTGACCACAGCCAGGAAAATTGTGAAATTCTAACAGGTGATAGGGACTCCCTTGGACCCCTTGAACAAATGTTTCCAAAGCGTGTACTTTGTCTCTGCCAGGCCTAGAGAGACTAGGAACAGAGGACACAGGAGATCCCTTTCCAGCCAAGTCTTCCCTCTGTGATTTAGGTATAGGAAAAGGAAAGCCAAGGTCAAGGGTGACCCCACGTCCCATTGTAACATCACAGAGAGAAGCTCAGAGTCAGACAACACTGTCACTATCTCCCTTAAAAGGCCAAAGCAAGCCCAAAACCATGAGGTAAACGGTGCCCCTGTCCAGGGGAATGCAGGAAAACCAATTCTCTGGCAGGGAGAAACTCTGGTTTGTAGTGTTTGTCCACTTTCATGGCGGAAATACTCCCCCAAGACCAATTTCAAGCTGTTATCAACATGATGATTCACATGATTCTTGACAACAGGACAACTGGCCTCTTGAAAGCTGGCAGGAGCTGACTCCAACACACCACTTCTTTTATTTCTCAAAAAAACAGGCCTTCTCATTTTCCTTCCCAGTCACCCCGACTTGAGAATTTTTCCAGCTGGTCCACACTGATGAGCGGGGATAGACCAGCCTCACCCCAGCGAGGCTGACACCCAACAGAGAAGGAAGGCTGCCAGCTGCAGTGTTCCCTGAGCAGCCTCTGATGGCTCTGCCAATGGTCCCATTTACCTTCCCTCTTTTCAGCTCTGAAAGAGAATCTGCTTCACCCTCCACCTCCCTGTCTTCATCTCTAAACTCCCTGCCTCAGCCTGGAAGCCTCTACTCCATCAGAGGGCACCTCTTGGCTCCTAGAGGAGCCCAGGACTAGGGTGTAAAGAGGCTGGCCAACCCTGGATCTTGTGCCTCTCACTTTGTCCAACACAAGGAAGAAGCCCTGCCTTGGGCCCAGGGAAGGAGGAAAGTATGGGGCCATGGGTGACTGCGGGCAGCAGTTCCCTAAATGTCTCCAACTAGAGTGGTGAGCTGGGCAGAGCAAAACCCAGCTGCTGGGAGCTTCAGAGGACCAATACCCTGACAGCATGCTTTCTACTCAGCTCAGAAATCATCACCAAATGAAACCAGAAGAATGATGCCCCCAGTTCTCCAAAGAGCAGCCGCCAACCTTCACCTCCCATGAGGTTAGCACTTCCCTCTGCAGCCTTTCAATCCTCTCATCCCAAGATTCTGGAATCCTGATGGGTGAGGGAACCTATAGTAAGAAGACCAGGTTCCACTCTGGCTTGTATGTGTCCTTGAGAAAGTTTTTAAACTTCCTGAGGCTTGTGTTCTGAAGCTGAAATAGAAATCGTCATCAGAGAGTGCTGTTGAAAGGATTAAATTAGAATGTATGTGAGAAGGACTTTACAAATCAGAGTGTTCTATAAATGTTTGTTATTTTTCTACCTGAGAGAGGTAGTTATGTGGGTTTTTTCCTCTCCTTATTAAACAAACACATATTCTCTGTGGGAATTCTGAAAAAAAAAATTAAGCATTAAAAAAAAAATTCAAATCACCTACATGCACATTTGGTGTTTTCCCCAAGTCTTTTTTTTTTTTACATGGATATAGATACACCATTGTTAAAAGAAAGGATGTGGATATTTATGACTCAGGGGTAGTGATCTCTCCCTTCTCCAGCCCACAGGCCTGACAGCAGTGTTTCTCTCCACCCCTGCAGAAGGGAAGAGGGCAATTAGTCTCTTACTAGAAACAGGGCTTGCTGGGATCCCAAATAAGCAGACCTCGGAAACTGAACCTGTTCTTCCTGATAGAAGTTTTCAAACTTTTTGCCTTGCAAGCTATTTTGGAAAGACCACATGCCCTTAGAGGTCTCCTTGCCTGCTTACCCTGATTGGTAAAATCAATTTTTAAAAATTATCTACTGTACACGGGTTTGATCCCTGGTCTGGGAAGATTCCACATGATGAAGAACTAAGCCTGTGCTCCATGACTGTTGAGCCCAGGAGCCGCAGCTACTGAAGATGGACTGCCCTGGAACCCGCGCTCTGCAAGAGAAGCCGTCACAAAGAGAAGCTCATGTACTGCAATGAAGAGCAGCCCCTGTTCACCGCGGCTAGAGGAAGTCCATGTGCAGCAACGAAGACCCAGTGCAGCCAAAAATAGATAATGAACGAACGAACGAATAAAATAATATATAGAACAGGGAACGCTACTTTAGTGCTCTGTGCTGACCTAAATGGGAAGGAAATCCAGAAAAGAGGGGATATATGTATACGTATAGCTGATTCCCCTTTACACACAGAAGAGACTAACACAATATTGTAAGGCAACTAGACTCCAATAAAAAAATTTTTTTACGTTTTTTTTTTTTTAATCAGGAAGTCTTTCACCTAGTAAAGCATATACTGCTGCAGCTGTGCTGTTCCAATGCTCGTTCTTGGGCGCTTTTCAATGTGGAACTGAATTTGCTGTAGGAAATACTTCTGAAAACCTCACACGTTTTTCTGTGGCTGGTCCATGAGTCACCAGAGGAACCCATGTATAACATCAATGCAAATCTGTTCCGCTGGGTCCTTTCTCGGTATCAGACAAAATGTCATGCTTTCATCAACATTACCAAGATCCTGTCCCTCACTTCTGCCCTAAAATAGGTATTTCTCTGGCTATTAGAAGCAACCTGGGTCTTTCCCTCTTCGTTATGATAATGCTCGGGGCCCTCTGAGTCCACCTCACCCTGACTTCCCCAACATTACACTGAAAAAATGAAAGTATTAGTCCTTCAGCCGTGTCCGGCTCTTTGTGACCCTGGACTGTATAGACTGTATAGACTGCAGCCCACCAGGCTCCTCTGTCCATGGAATTCTCCAAGCAAGACACTGGAGTAGGTTGCCATTTCCTCCTCCAGGGGAGCTTACCGACCCAGGGAGGGAACCTGGGCCTCCTGCATTCCAGGCAGATTCTTTACCATCTGAGCCACCAGGGAAGCCCCACAATCCACTTGGGAGCAGGAGGTAACTTCAGGTCTCCAAACCCTTGGGAGGGACCTCAGATGCTTACACAACTTAAATGCACTGAGATGAAAGAATATGTCCTAAGAGGCACATCCCAAATCTCACTTCTCTGTGGCGTGCAGGTACCAGGAGAGCTTATGACTAAGTATTTCCAGACGTTTCAGGCTAGATGGTGTGAAATCCAGGGCAAGCACTCTTCCCTTGAGTGCCGACGACAAGCCCAGCAGCCTCTTGCTACTGCTCCTCTCCAGACACATAAATGCAAGGAGCAAAGGACACCTCCTCCACTGGTCCTTTCTGCTGCTGCCAAAACAAAAGCCTTGGTGATTTCTGTCCCCTAAGAAAATGTAAAGCTCCACCCAGAGCACAGGTCCTACCGTATTCCTTCAGGGTCCCTGTGTATAAGAGGTCCCCTAGTGTCCATGGTCGGAGAAGGCAATGGCACCCCACTCCAGTATTCTTGCCTGGAAAATCACATGGATGGAGGAGCCTGGTGGGCTGCAGTCCATGGGGTCACTAAGAGTCAGGCATGACTGAGCGACTTCACTTTCACTTTTCACTTTCATGCATTGGAGAAGGAAATGGCAACCCACTCCAGTATTCTTGCCTGGAGAATCCCAGGGACAGAGGAGCCTAGTGGGGTGCCGTCTATGGGGTCACAGAGTCGGACATGACTGAAGCGACTTAGCAGCAGCAGCAGTGTCCATGGTAAAAACCTGGGCTCTGGACCTAGGCATGCATCCTGTCTCCACCACTTCCCAGGGAGTTTGGCCTCAGGAGAGGGTCTCTACCTTGTGAGCTTGAAGAAGGGGTTGTGAGTGTGTCCAGCGGTCATTCGTGAAAGACTGCTTTGCAGGAAATGGTGATGAAAGAGACAGGGCTCCTGAAACAGGCAGCTCGACACTTCACTCCCAAGCACAGCTGCAGCAGTAGGAGCCGCTAGCCAGGCTCAGCAAGGGTGGTCTCACTGCTGTCACACGCCTATTGCACCTGCCTGTCTTCACTGAACTTTCACAGTCCCGCCTCAATCCTCTAAAGTCAGCACCAACCAGTCAGGACTTTCCTCTTCCCTCCAGTTGAGCTGTGCTTCTGAGTGGCCAGCCCCGAGGCCTTTCCCACCTCTTAACCAGGACTCCCTTCCTCAGCAGGTAAAGGTAAAGGTGGGCTATCTCCAGCTCTCAGGAAAGCACATCACCTATTTATGATTTATTTTTTGTAGGCTCACTTTCCAGTGCCCAAGGACAGCAATTCTCTGATTCCAGTCCAGGGTTCCAGAGCCTACTGCAAAGCAGGGTAAGACCTCTTCAGCTCCCCGCTACCCACCAGCATGTCTGCAGCCTCACTTCCAGGGGCAGGAGTCAGTGTAGACGTGGGAGTTCCAAGCCCTAACACCATCCAGATAGCTTCATCTGGTCTTCAGCTCTCGCCCCCAGAACCTGGGACACCTTCCCTAATCCTGACTCTCTTCACTGTAAGACTCAGATTCACCTGTCACTGAGGCCACCCCTGAAAAAGCGCACCCCCCACCATCCTCTGTCCCCCATCTCCTGTTGAACGCCAAGCCTAATTTTCCATGTGGAGAAGTTTTAGAAAAGCACTTTTCCTCCCAAATTCTCTCAAGATGTGACTCAGACAGCATCTCCCTGCCAGCTTCTCAGAGTCCTTCCTAACTCTCAGGAAGCCAGACTTCCGGCCCCACCCCCAGCCCTGGGAGCAGCCAGAGCCCTGTGGGTGCAGTCAGATCGCAGTGGGAACCAGCCATCACATCTCTGGTGGGTTCACATCCTAGGGGCCAGCACAGCAGTTACGGCAAAGCACTCTCCAAACATTCTGATCTGACAAACGGGGAGCTCCGTGGGCCCGTGGAACAGTCACTGGGGTTAAGCCCTTGTTGGTTTCCCCACCCTAAACAGTCTCTTTCCCCCATACAGACAGTTCCGCAGGCCTGCTGACAGGAAAGTTGCAGAACCAAGGGAAGCAGCTTCTGACTCGAAAAGTGAAAGGAACCAAAAGCCAAAAGGCTCAGATTACTTGTAGGGGCTGGTCTAGGAGGCCCTCGTCCAAGCTCTCAGCTCAGAGGAGATGACAAAGAGACTGGACACAAGGAAGGTGAAATCGAACCTGTCCTGGCAGCTGCTGATCCAGTCGCCACCGAAAGGAGGAAGTCACTGCTGCGTGTGCTTCCAAAACTTCCAGCCGAGACCCAGAATCACAGAGTGGGGCCACAGCTTCTGCCAGGCCGGCCAACAGGCAGCTGGGAACCATGGGCATCAGCAGGCTGCCCTGGAGTGGGAGGCAGGGCCCCTGCACCTCAGGGCTGCCGGCAGCACCTGGAGGACAAAAGACATCGGTAAGAAGGACCAGGAGGCCCATCCTCTGCTGGGTTTGCCTGGACAGCTGAGCCGAGTTGAGGACTCCCACTCACATGGGCTCGTGGGTTTAAGGGAGAGGAAGGAGAAGGGGGTTTAGCCTGGAGACGGACAGAGAGAGGGCAGGGAAGTGGGGGAGGGATGGGGAAAGGATGGAGGAGAGAAGGGAAGAGATGGGAGGGGACCCGGAAGGCAGTGCCTAGCTTTAATGGAGGGGAGTATTTTCCCAGTGTAAGCCACCACACAGCTGCCCATCATGTTCACACAGTTATCCTTAAAAGCTGTACAGAAGAAAGTCATTTTTTAACCATGCCCTGGTAGCTAAAGGTCGGGTATCTGGAGTTAGTCATATAGATTCAAATCCATGCTCTGCTTCTTCTCCCAGGGGTTGACCAGGAAAAACGTCTTAACTTCTCTAAGCCTCCATTTCCTCCTCTATGAAATGATGACAGTAGTCCCTACCTTTAGGGTTGTTGTAAGAATTAAGTGAGGTAATGTTTATAAAATACTTAACACGGTGCCTGGTACCTAGAAAACTTTCCCTTGCTACTATTGTCACAAGTGGTAGATAAGCATCTGGATAAATAAGGATTCCCGAAGCAAAACCTTATGGAAGATGCATGTCTACCCCCAGGATCACAAAGATACAAAAAAAAAAAAAAAAACAAATTTCACAATAGCCAGTGGTAGGGTGCTAATGGCTCCATCTGTAGTGTTCAGTGGCTATGGCTTGATCTATGAAGCGTGTAGCCAGATTCATTGTAGACATGCTCCCTTGTGACAATAGCAGACGATTTGATTTCCCTATTTCTTATTTCTTTTTCTTATACGAAATTTTCTCTGCCTCCCTCCAGGATGGGATCTGCAAGGCCTGAGGACCTTATTAACTCACAAGGAGGGCCAACAGAAGCAGGAAGAGCACTGACCAGCATGGCCCAGGGGCCCCATCCTGTTCCTGACTGTACCTTGGGCTATAAGCCTTCCTGCTCCTCCACAGAGTGTGCATGGAAGGTGTGGAGAGGCCACGACACAGTCCACATCTCAGGACATAGCCAGTGGTGTCAGGAAATGGACTAAGTGTAGCCAGCTTGAGGCCAACATTTTAGCTCAGTTTTCACAAGGTCACCTAACCTTTAAATTGGAGAGGATGGCAGGTGCTTGAGCTACCCAGGTGTGATCCTCGCTCCATGGCATGAGCTTAGAGGTGCTGCAAACCATGGCTCTCAAATCTCCCTTCTACACCCCTGTCCCAACACCTGACATCTAGACCAAGAAGGTCATTCCTTGAGTCACAGGGTTGGCAAACAGGTATTAGTGAAAGTGCCAACTCCAAGTTATTGACATTAGATTTTGTTTCAGAAAGATTCTCAGGCCTTTTCTGGTCTCAGCGGGATGTTTCCAATCAATTAGCAGTGTCTGCAATGGACACTGGAAAAGAAGTGCCAATGGTTTTGTACAGAATTACTGTCCTTAAAAAACACTTTCTTTTTATATTTACAGTGCAGCAGTGCAACTATATGGCCAGTAGAGAACACGTGAACTTGTAATGACTAATAACCATATCAGGGCCTTGAGGGCATAGGAGGCAGAACAGGGACTTTCTTTATTACCGTTATTATCATTCAAACTTTTATTTTACACTGGAATATAGCTGATTAACAATGTTGTGATGGTTTCAGGTGGACAGCAACGGGACTCTGTCATACATATACATGTATCCATTCTTCCCCAAACTCCCCTCCTGTCCATGACATTGAGAAGAATTTCCTGTGCTATATAGTAGGTCCTTGTTGGCTATCCATTTTAAATATAGCAGTGTGTACATGTCCATCCCAAACTCCCTAACTATCCCTTTCCTCCACCCCCTGCCCCCCGGTAACCATAAATTCGTTCTTTCTCTAAGTCTGTGAGTCTATTTCTGTTGTGTAAATAAGTTCATTTGTATCATTTATTTTTAGATTCTGCATATAAGCGATATCATATGCTATTTCTCTTTCTCTGATTTACTTCACTCAGTGTGACAATCTCTAGGTTCATCATTACTGCAAATGGCATTATTTCATTCTTTTTCATGGCTGAGTGGTATTCCACTGTATATACGTACCACATCTTTCCTATCCATTCCTCTGTTGATGGACATTTAGGTTGCTTCCATGTCTTGGCCATTGTAAATGGTGCTGCAATGAACACTGGAGTGCATGTATCCTTTCAAACCATGTTTTTCTCCAGATACGTGCCCAGGGGTGGGGTTGTAGGGTCATACAATGGCTCTATTTTTAGTTTTTTAAGGAATCTCCAGAGAATCCCAGGGACGGGGAGGCCTGGTGGGCTGCCGTCTATGGGGTCGTACAGAGTCAGACACGACTGAAACGACTTAGCAGCAGCAGCATACTGTTCTCCATAGTGGCTGTACCAATTTACATTCCTACCAACAGTGTAGGAGGGGTCCCTTCTCTCCACACTCTCTCCAGCATTTACTGTGTGTAGATTTTTTGATGACAGCCAGTTTGACTGATATGAGGTGATATTTCATTGTAGTTTTTAAAAATGCTTTGTTTAGACATGATTTTCTTTTTGGGAGGGAGCGGATACTACACTGAGTCTTCATTGCTCTGTGTGTGCTTTCTCTAGTTGTAGGCAGTGGGGACTATTGTTCCTTTGTGGGTCTTCCCATTATGGTGGCTTCTCTTGTGGAGCATAGGCGCTTAGGCACAAAAGCTTCAGAAGCTGCAGCATATGGGCTCAGTAGTTTTGGCTCCTGGGCTCTAGACCATGGGCTCAGTGGTGGTAGCACACAGGCTTATTTACTCCACGGCATGTAGAATCTTCCAAGACCAGGGACTGAACTCGTGTCCCTGCCTTGGCAGGCAGATTCTTATCCACTGAGCCACAGAGGAGTCCCCTCATTGTAGTTTTGATTGGCATTTCTCTATTGGTGATGTTGAGTATCTTTTCATGTGCCTCTTGGCCATCTGTTTGTCTTGTTTGGAGAAATGTCTAAGAACACGGGCTTTCTTAGAGGGGACTGAAGAACGGTATGCTGCCTGAGACCTGGTATTCATGGTTGAGGAGGACAAGCCCAGATGGGGGCACAGAAGGAAAGCTGGGATGACTGTGGAGTAGTAACAGACCTTGGGTTTCTTGGGAAGGGACCAAAACATAGGTAACCACCTCCAAATGGGTCACCTAAGCAAATTCTAGCACAGCCCTTTGAGTTCCACCCTCCTGCCAGTCTAGGGCACCCCGTAGCCTCTGCCCAGAGGGAAGCATCCTATTCTAACTCCAATGTAAGTAGCAGCTACCATGTACCTACCTCTGTGTTCCAGCAGCAAGCTTGGTGCCTTCACACACACTGTATACATTTAACCCACTCCCATGTGGTAGGATTTTCCAAGTTCCACAGTATTATATGTTATTGATCTATTTATGATAAATATATCATGTTCTCATAGTTTTGTTTTTTTTTTAATCAAATAGTACAGAAGGGTCTGAAATGAAAAGTAAGCCCAAGTCCTACTGTTTGGAGATAACTACTCTTCAGCGTCTCTTATTGGACACCCATGATTGTAACAGCATTATTCTCGGTGTTCAAAAGGTGGAAGCAACCCAAGTGTCCATCAACAAATGTGTGGATAAGCAAAATGTAACATGTTTGTACGGTGGAATATTATTAGATGAGAAAAAGGAATGGAATGCTGACACGTGCCACAGCATGGATCAGCCTTGAAGACATGCTGAGTGAGATAAAACAGACACAAAAGGACTTGTCCTTGTATGAGCCCACTTACACAAGCTTACCTAGAATAGGCAAATCCACAGAGACAGGAAGAAAGGTGGTTACCACAGGCGAGGGGAGGGGCAGGATGGGGCACTACTGATTCATGGGTGCAGAGCGTCAGTCTGTGATGATGGAAATATTCTGGAGATAATGGCTGGTGTTCAACATTGTGAAAGTACTTCATGTAACTAACCTGAGTACTTAAAAACATTAAAATGGTTAATTTCTGTGTGTTTTACCGCAATTTAAAACAACAGCCAAAAAAATGCTATTCTGTACTTTTCCATGAGGAAGTAAAGGTGATCTTGCTTTGCGCAGCAGCACAGGCCCATGAACATAACCATGCAAGCTGACACCATTCAAACTGACCTAAATGGGGATTGTTCCATGACCTTTAAATTTGTTGTCAAAATTAAAACCCTCTTACTGTCAGTTATAAAGGTAGAGGGAAAAAATAGTAACTCCATTATGTATATAATACATTGTTATTTAAAACATTAGGAATTTTGAGAGTGTGTTCTATTTCTTGGTTTAAAAAAAAATACTTATCAAGAGTAGTTTGAACAGTGCTTGCTTTCTTTTTCTCTTCACATAATTCACAATACAGGGCAAGCATCATGTACATGCCTTAGTGAATTTTCATGCTCCTTTGGATCTTTTCAACATTTATCCACTGAACTTTCAATGCTGTGAAATCGCTCTAAGGTTTTCTCTAATGTCAGATGTTTTTCAATGCCACTTTTTCTGGGACATCCTCCTCCTTTTTGTCACAACCACTTTCCGCATTTATACCAACAAATCCACCTTCACCAAATTCCTCTGTCCATACATCTAGAGTCTCAGTAATGGCAGCAGTGTCAACATTCCTGTGGCCACCTATTTTTTTTTCCCTACCTTCATTTACATTAGATTCAAATCCTGCAAGGTTATCTGCACAGTGGAGGAAAAGTTACTGCCATACTGCACAGAATCCAAAGCAGAAGTAAATGCTCCACCTCAACTCTGACCAGCTTTCTGTTACTAGTGCAATTTAAACTACAAGATGTTGAAGGGACTTGAGCCTGTATTTATATTCACTGGACGTTTTCAATACAATTTGCACCGTGGCTGTTCTTTTCGATCTCATATCTTTGCTCTGATGTTGCCATTTTTCACATCTTTTGGTCACATTCAGTTCTACTTCCAGTGTTATCACTTTTCACTTATTTGCTGCACTTACATCTCTGTTGGACAGTCCTCTTTTTTGATGAACCATCTCTGTAGAATGGCATCTGGGTTTATCGCTGGAAAACAAGGAAGCCAAATAACCAAGTCCTTTGCTGTCTGTGCATGAACCCAATACAGGTGTGTAGTTACCAATACCCACTAGGCTTTAAAATAAGTGGCACAACTAGTCATTCACTGATCATGGTGTGCATCTGTTGTTTACATAGTGATTTGTGGACTGAAGAGCTAGCAGCAAGTTTGTACTTTATGCAGTTATATTTAATATACAATGGTAACTGAAATATGATCTGTGTTACTAGGGGACTGCTGCTGCTGCTAAGTCACTTCAGTCGTGTCCGACTCTGTGTGACCCCATAGATGGCAGCCCACCAGGCTCCCCCATCCCTGGGATTCTCCAGGCAAGAACACTGGAGTGGGTTGCCATTTCCTTCTCCAATGCATGAAAGAGAAAAGTGAAAGTGAAGTCGCTCAGTCTGTCCGACTGTTAGCGATCCCATGGACTGCAGCCCACCAGGCTACTCAGTCCGTTGGATTTTCCAGGCAAGAGTACTGGGGTGGGGTGCCATTGCCTTCCCCGTACTAGGGGACTAGTGTTTCTTAAAATGTGATAACAAGTTTGTACATACTGGGGCTATGCAAAGCAAGGACTGCCTGTAGTAACAATGGGTGTTGACAATTTGTTATATACCAGGTCATATTCGGGGCTTCCCTGATGGCTCAGACGGTAAAGAATCTGCCTGTAATGTGGGAGAGCTGGATTCAATCCCTGGGTTGGGAAGATCCCCTGGAGGAGGGCATGGCAACCCACTCTAGTGTTCTTGCCTGGAGAATCCCCATGGACAGAGAAGCCTGGTAAGCTAATCTCCTAACTCCCACTATTAGTTCCCACTTTACAAATGAGGAAACTGAGTCACAAAGAGATTTAATAGGCCCAAGGTCACACAGCTGGCAGTGGTGGAGCTGAGCCTGTGGTTTACATTTATATGCTGCACTTCCTTTGGTAGAGATGAGGAAGAGTGATTTGGGGTAGGGGTGTCATGTGGCTCATAAAAGAGGCTGTGTGTAAGCTAGTCCATCACAGCTGCCCCTCCCTCCCAACCTACGTGGGAAGATTATCATTCCAACATGAGTGCCTTTCACCACTTACCCTGCTCACCGAGGAAGAGAGGTACGCCTTTGTTTCTTCATTTTTCTCCATTTCTTTTGGAATCGGTAATACATTCACACAAGTACAAATTCAAAAGGTACAAAGGACCTCATCATCCTCTCCTCCAGCCATGACTTTGCTCCCCAGAGACAACCAAGGACACCAGTTCCTTCTCCCTCCACTCCAAAACTATCCCAGGATGTCTCACAGCACCTGCCCCTTATTTCCTGTATCTGCTAAGACTAAAGTTTGGACAGGACCAGAATCCTGGGTTATAGAAATTCTTGGAATACAAAAAATAATAAAAGCACTTAAATTCTTTAAAAATCATTTTGGATTCGTGTGTGTCCATGGAGTTGAGAACCACCTGGATACCATAACGAAAAAGAAAGAGTCTGTCTGCTTTGGAATTTGAGACGGGAGGAGCAGTGGAGCATCAAGAACCCGGTGCTCAGAGAGGGCCCTGACTCCCGAGGGGAGGGGAGCGGCGGGGGGA
>SJYX01015728.1:287206-357384 GCA_006410675.1 Oreotragus oreotragus
AAAAAAAAAAAAAAAAAAAAAGGCAAAAAACATTTGCCAAAATCCAGCGTCTTTTTATGATTAAGAACACTGAGGTAACTAGAATAGAACTTTCAAACTGATAAAAACATCATATTTAGTAGTAAAAAAACTGAACATTTTCCCTCTGAAGTTGGGAACATGGCAAAATGTCTCCTCTTACTCCGTCTATACAACACTGAACTGGTGTTCATTGCCACTGCAACAAGGCAAGAAGTAAGAGGCATACATTTTGAAAAAAAAATAAAAATACTATCACCTACATAGAAAATCCCAAAGAATTCACAAAACAGCAAAGAGAACAAATAAGTGAGTTTAATAAACTCACAGAATACAAGGTCCATGTGCAAAAAAATCATATCTTAAGATACTAACAATAAATAACTAAAATTGTAATTTTAAAAGTAACATTTAAGCATAAAAACCATGAAGCTCTTAGGAGTAAGTCTGATAAAACATGCAAGATCTAACACTGCAAACTAAAATATTACTAAGAAAAATCAAAAACCTAAATTAATAGAAATATATACCATGTTCATGAATCAGAAGACTCAATATTGTTAAAATGTCAGTTCTCCCTAAATTAACCTAAACGTTCAAAGCAATCTCCATCAAAATTCCAGCAGGCTTATTTTAGAAACTTGACAAGCTGATTCAAAGACTTATGTGGAACTTCAAAGGACACAAGATAGCCAGAAAAAGAAAAATAAAGTTGATGGACTCAAGTCACCATATTTCAATTTTTTTTTGAGTCTGTTGTTAATCAAGATAGGGTGATTTTGACATCTGGATAGACATATAGTTCAATGGGATAGAAGAGAGAGTTCAGAAATAGACTCACACATGTAAGTCAATTGATTATGGACAAAGCTGATAGAGTAGTCCAGTGGAGAAAAGATAGTCTTTTCAACAAATAGTAATGCTGTAACAATTGGATATACATGTACAAAAAAAAAAAAAAAAAGAACTTTAACTCTTACCTTTTTTGCCTCTTCATTACTGTTCACAGGGTTTTCTCCAGCCAAGAATGCTGAAGTGGTTTTACCATATATAAAAATTAACTCAATAGGCAAATCTGTGGAGACAGAAAATAGATTAGTGGTTGCCTAGAGTTGAGGGGGTGGGAGGGGAAATATGAAGTCACTACCAGAGAGTTTGAGGTTTCTTTTTGGTTTGATGAAAATGTTCAAAATTAGATTGTGGGGATGCTTGCACAATTTTAAATATGCTAAAAACCAGACTTGTACACTTTAAGTGGATTAAATGTGTAGCATGTGAATTATATCTAAAGCTGTTTAAAAATCAACTCAAAATGAATCATAGACCTAAATGTAAGAGGTAGAAGTATAAAGTTCCAAAAGAAAATGTGGGAAAAATCTTTGTCACCTTGGATTAGGAACAGGTTTCTTAAATACGACACAAAAAAGGAAAAACTATTAATACATAAAAAAATAAATTACATTTCATCAAAATGAAAATGATTTGCTGTTCAAAAGGCACTTCAGAAAAATGAAAAGATGAGTCACATACTGTGAGAAAATATTTGCAAAAATACATCTCTGATACAGAACTTATATCCAAAATATGTTAAGAAATATTATAGATCAACATTAGAAAGAAAACCCAGTTTTTTAAATGGATGAAAAGCTTGAAGACATGTCACCAGAAATAATACAGATGGCCAATAAGTACATGAAAGGATGTTCAATGTTATTAGTCGTTAGGGAAATATAAATTAAAACCATAATGAGATAATACTATCTTGCCTTTTAAAACGACTCAGATCCAAAAATCTGCCAATATCTAAAGCTGTTGAAGAGGTGGAGTGGCTGGGGTACCCGTGATGGGAATACAAAATGGTATGGCCACTTTAGAAAACAGTTTGGCAGTTTCTTATAAAAATTAATCACATATTTAACACATGACCCAACAAACCTCCTAGGTATTTACCCAAGAGAAAACTTACATCTACACAATGACTTATACAAAAATGTGTACAACAGCTTGACTTATGATTATAAAAAGCAGAAAACAAGAAGCCACATTGGTAAATGAACAAACTAAAGTACAGAGGAATACTTCTCAGCAAAGAAATGGAACAAGCTTCTACAAGCAACAACAGGGATGAGTCTCAAAAACACTGTGCTGCATGAAAGAGACCAGGCATGAAAAGCTCCCTGCTCACTATATGACTCCATTTATTAAGATTCTAGAAAAAGCTAAGCGATAAGGACAGAAATCAGATCAGCAGTCACTTGGGGCTAGGAATAAGGGCAGGAGATTTGCTACAAAAGGGCAGAGGAGAATCTGTGGGGGCAATGGAAATAGTCTACATAACTAATTGTGATGATGCTTACATGACTATGTACATTTGTTGACATTCATCTAGCCACACACTTTTAAAAGAGTGATTTTTACCATAGTATGTGTATAATTACTATATCATGATATGCTAATTTTACTTCAATCAATCTGACTTTCAAAAAATCATATTGTAATAAATACCAAAGAATATTGGGGGTGAGTGGAAGCAATGCATTCTCTTTAGAAAAATTCGAATAATCTCAAAGTATACATGATTAAAAAATGAAAATTCCCTCTCTGCCTTCTTCCATCCCATTTCTTTTGTTTGTGTATATTGTTTTGTTTTTTTTTTTTTAAGATTTTTTTGACAGGGACCATTTTTAAAGTCTTTACTGAATTTGTTACAATATTGTTTCTGTTTCATGTTTTGGTTTTTTTGGCTAAAAGGCATGTGGAATCTTAGCTCCCCAACCAGGGATTAAACCCTGCATTGGAAAGCAAAGTCATAACCACTGAACCGCCGGAGAAGTCCCAACAGTTTGTGTATATTTTTCAGATATTTTTATGCATACTCATATTTGAAAAAATACGTAAATGTGATACCATGTTATGCATTGTTTTGTAATCTGTTTCACACATGTCACTTTTCATTGCTGTTTACCAGTACATAAAAACCTCTCATCTCCCACCTTAGCACACCTTGCTGACAAGGATACAGCAGGCTTTCCATAACTGTTGTTGATCATCTCCATAATCATGAGTCAACTTGCCAGAGAGGGTCGGCCTGACCGACAAGAGGAACAGACTTATTCCAGCAGCTGTCAGTGTCCAGAGGACACTATGTTCCTTGGACCTATTACCAAACCAGCCAGGTCAGTTTCTCCTCCTATTTCAAAGCAAATTTCCTCTCATACTTCTTGAATGGCCACGGCATTTGGCCTGTAACTATGCTGCAGGGTGGGGGAAGAAGGGACTCTGGCCTAGAAGAAAAGTTTCCTATAAACACAGAACATCATCATTCCTCATGATTTATTTTATTCAATGTGCTTAGAGCTTAAACAACTCAACTGATCCTTGAGAGACTTGTTCGAAGTCAAATAAGCCACTGGCAGTGACGGGAAAAAACAGGGTGAGAAGGCCGTACTGACTGCAGCCAGCAGACTGGCCGTGCCAGCACTGCTATCCCTACCAAGCCCAGAGGGAAATGCCAGAGGCTCAGGGGTTGCTGTTGGCGGTTGGAAGAGACGGCTGGATTTTGGAAAAGCATAGGACAGCTTAGGCAATATTTTCTCCACTCACCCTAAGAAAGAGGACCTGAGTGTTCTGGACACATAACTGTCTGCTTCACAGCCTGAACCTCTCAGACGACTGCTCTTCATTCCCCGAATACCCTTCACCTCCTTGGTAGTCAAGTGCAGGGCAACTTCAGACTGTACTGATCACAGAAGAGGGATTTGCAAACCAGGGTTCTCCCAACTCACTGTGCTACCAACTAGAGAGGACAGGGAGCTTATGTATCAATAACTTGGTAGAGGTGGCAGCAACTGTGCTGAGCTTGATTAAAAGGAGTGGTTTGGGGCCACATGACTAGGTAGGTCATTTCCAAAGTTTCCTTCATTCTAAAGTTCTCTACTGTGGCCCAGCCAAGGCAGCAGTGCTGTGCTTAAGAGCATGCATTTCAGCATCAGAGGGGCTTCCCAGGTGGCCTGTGTGCCTAGGTGTGCTTACGTTGGTCTGACTCTGCGACCCCATGGATTGTAGCCCACCAGGCTCCCCTGTCCATGGGGATTCTCCAGGCAAGAATACGGGAGTGGGTTGCCATGCCCTCCTCCAGGGGATCTTCCCACCCCAGGGATCGAACCCAGGTCTCCCACATTGCGGGTGGATTCTTTACTGTCTGAGCAACCAGAGAAGCCCCAGGTGGCATAGTGGTAAAGACTCCGCCAGTCAATGCACGAGATGCAACAGACACAGGTTCAATCCCTGGGTCAGGAAGATATGTTGGAGGAGGAAATGGCAACCCACTCCAATATTCTTGCCTGGAAAATCCCATGGACAGAGGAGCCTGACGGGCTACAGTCCATGGGTTCGCAGAGTCGGACCAACGGAGCGAGCGCACATGCACACAGGGCATCGGAGAGGCTTGGGTTCAGATCCTGGCTCAGCCCTTTATCAGCCCAGTGATGCTGGGCAAGTGACTTGACCTTGCTCAGCCTGTTTCTTCATCTTCCCCGGGCTATTGAGAGGCTTCTGTGACATGATGCAGGACTCAGTCCAGCACCTGGCGCAGCAAAAATGCTCAGTACTGTGGCTGCTATGCTATGTTTAGTTGCTCAGTGGTGTCCAACTCTTTGCAACCAACCCCATGGACCGTAGCCCGCCAGGCTCCTCTGTCCATGGGGATTCTCCAGGCAAGAATATTGGAGTGGGTCACCATGCCCTGTGGCTACCATCATTATTACTATTTTAAAATGTCTCTTTCTGGGGAAAACACAAAGTTTTTCTAAAAACCAGGATCCTTCCTTTTGAAACTGAGTAGAATAAAAGAGGATGTGGCAATCTGAAGGTTCAGCTGGTTCTTTTTAGTTTTTACTCTAAAAGGTCAGAGGGATAGCCATAAGGAACAATCCTCAGAGGTAATTACTGAAGAAAAGTGAGGGGGTGGTCAAATGACTGCTCAAGGTCACAAAGCTCATTAATTGGCCAATCTGCTCTTAATCTCAGATTTCTCCTGTGTCCCAATCAAGCATCCTATTTGAGCACCACACTGCCTAACTAACTGTGCTCTGAGATACCTTGGTATTACAAGTATCACTCAGAGTCTCTGGGTTGTATTAGTATTGAGCTACCCTGGTGGATCAGTGGTAAAGAATCCTCCTGCAATGCAGAAGACACATGCAGGAGAGGCAGACTCAATCCCTGGGTCAGGAAGATCCCCTGGAGCAGGAAATGGCAGCCCATTCTAGCACTCTCGCCTGGGAAATCCTGGCAGGCTACAGTCCGTGGGGCCGCAAAGAGTAGGAGACGACTTGATGACTGAAAAACAGTAATAAAAAAACATAACAATAACCATTTAGTAAGCACTTGCGATTTGCCTGGCACTGTACTTGAATTCAGTCCTGTTCATTCAGTCCTTAAAACACCCCATGTATAAGCATCACTTCCCTAATTCATGGCAGAGAAATTCAGGCACAGAAAGGTTAATCATGTTGCCCGAGGTTCCACAGCCAGTAAGTGGCAGAGTCAGAATTCTGGCAGTGATTTAATTCAATGGATCCAAGGGAATCAGAATGCAACAGAGGCCCTGTCAGCTCTAAATCACACCATATGGATCTGAGGAGTTGGGATTCTAAGGCACTCGGAGGCACTCAACATCTGAAGGACAAGATAAGCCCCCTAAAACTCTGTCTCTTTGTGCTTCTGTGTGGTGTTGGGAATGACCCACATCAAAGCAAGAGCTGGAGAGAAAGAACCCGACCCGTGCTTGGCAGCACACTCTCAGCCTGACCTTCTCAAACTAGAAGAGAAAGGTCATTCCATTGGACTTCCCCACATTCGGCAGGAGGCTTTCTTCCTAGAATATTCTCCAAATCTTCTCCAAAGACACAATGTGCAGCTTACAGCATGATTCAGAGGAGGCCAGTAAGTCTGAGAGCTGGGAGCAGAGCCTGGCAGGGTAGACTTGTGGGTTTGGACTAAAGGAACAGCAGCGGATCTCAGGGTTAGCTGGCAGAAAGTTTCATATCTGCCCATGTTCCAGCCTGGTGTCTGTGTGCAAAGAAATGCAGAAGGTACAATCTGAGAAGCATTAATAACTAGTAGTAACTCTCAGCAGCTAAGAGGCTAGCGCAGGGGAGCAGTTAAAAGGATACAGTGTCTGGAATTCAGCACACTTGGATTTTATTGCCTGTGAGGTCTCTTATGAGCTGGGTTGTAATTGGTATGTCATTACCTTCTCTGGGCCTCCTGTCCTGACGTGTAAGGTGGGATCATAACAGCAGTCATTGTGAAAATGCATGTAAAACAGGAAGTCCAATGCCCAGGACATGGAAAGTGCTCAACAGATGTCTGTCCATATTAACTGGGATTCGAAATAAACACTCTCCTTTGAAGAACTGCTCAGTCCTTTGAAGAAATACTCAGTCAACGTTCTCAGCTAATTTCTGTGGCCTCTGTTTGCGAGTTTGGCAAACAGATTTCGAGTTGTCTCTGAAAATTCCTCCCAATACTGGGAAAGTTACTTTATACTTGCCTTTAAAAGTGATGTGTAGAATTTTGATTTTTCAAAATATTGTCATACAAACTCATATATTGCCACTGGGGATGCAAAATAGTACAGTCACTTTGAAAAACAGCCTGACAGTCTCTTATAAAACTAAACATACACCTACCATATGACCCAGCAATCCCACTCTTAGGTACTTATCCAAGAGAAATGAAAACTTATGTTCACACAAATACCTGTATGCAAATATTTATAGCGGCTCTATTCCTAATTGTCAAAACCTGGAAACAACCCACATGTCCTTCAGCTGGTGAAAGGGTAAACAAACTAGTATCTCCATCAATGGAATACCACCTCACAGTAACAAGGACGACTGGTAACATATGCAATAAGCTGGATGAATCCCAAATGCAAAGTGAAAGAGGCGAGACACAAAAGGCTACATACTGTATGACGCTGTTTCTGTGATATTCTAGAACAGGTAAAATTATAGATATAGAAAATAGATCAGTCGTGGCTTTCAAAGGCTTGAGGTCATGGGGGGGTGTTGACTAGAAAGGCATAGAAGAATTTGGGGGGATGGTAGAACAGTCCTATACTTGATTGGATTGTGGCGATAGGTTGCATGACGGTCTGCATTTGTCAAACTGGCAGAAATGTACACTAAAAAGTGAATTTTACTTTGTATAAATTATACCCCAATTCTTAAAAAACAGAAGAGAATATTGGCACATGCATAATCCCATTTTATCTGCATAGCTCCATCCCCTAGGGCAGGTTCTCTCCTGTTTGCTAGGCTTGTAGAAGCCCTGGTGCTCCAGTAGAATCAGGACCACCCCTTTACTAGCTGCATCCACTCTGATTGTGGGGGACTCCAGGGTAATAGCCCCTACAGTCACGTCTTTCTCCCATCTTTCCTTTTCCATAAATATCTGATGTTTTGAGCCATCCATTTAAATAACACCAAGAATGAATCAATTTATTTGTTAATGAAATGTTTGGTGGTGGCTATTTAAATTCCACAGAGCTTCAGAGAGACATATCCCTTCCATGGTCCCCAGTTTTGTCACAGGCAAGAGACAAAGGACATCTCTGAAGAAACCACGTGCCCTGGGGCATACATGTTCCTCTAATGTAAAAGGAACTTGGAGTTGGTAGGCAAAATGTTCTTGCCACAGTCAGCAAGAAGCTGGATCAAAGTTGCAAAATCTATCATATTTGATACTTAGTCGTGACTTCCAAATTGCCTTGAGGAGTACATTTTGATTTTGAAGAGCCTCACAATGAAGACTCTGATTGAAATATTATTTAAAAATAAAAGCTGTTGTCCCAGTCAACCTCAAACCTCTCCATGAAAGATCTGTAATTTCTGTTTGTTTACTCTTCTTAAATTGGGCTTTGATTATATGGTCAAACATATGAGAAATATTATTCCATTATATTAAAATTTCTCCTACCTAATATGAAAAATATTATTCCATTATACTAAAATGTCTCCTACCTGATAAACTATTGTATTCATATACCATACCAGTAAGCCAAAGTGATCAGTGTAACAACTTCCATGAACAAATACCAACGTCTATAAGGAAACTAACTCTATCAAACAAAACATCCTCTGCAGGCCCTTAAGAAAGCTGTGAACAGATGCCTTTGCTTTTCTGACAAAGGAGTGAAATTAGTTCAAGGACTACAAGTAAAGCATAGGCTAAACACAGATTGGCCCTTGACATAATCTCCTCCTCTCCATCCTGACCCCTAAGTCCTCAGAATTATTGAAACACATTTTGAGAAGAATTCAGAGCAGGGCATTATTAGCAGGGACTGCCCTGCCAAGCACAATGTGTGGAGCAAAACCCAAACAAATAGCCTCTTTGTTTCCTATCAGCCCCAGGGATTCAGGTCAGGTAGGGAAGCTCTACTTAGCTTTCTGGCAAAGATGAAACCATTTTCATAATTCTTTCTCCAGATACTTCTAAGAATGAATTAACTTTTACCGATGGATTCTGTGGTGTTGGAGAAGACTTTTGAGAATCCCTTGGACTGCAAGGAGATCATACCAGTCCATCCTAAAGGAAATCAGTAGTAAATATTCATTGGAAGGACTGATGCTGAAGCTGAAACTCCAGTACTTTGGCCACCTTGATGCGAAGAACTGACTCATTGGAAAAGACCCTGATGCTGGGAAAGATTGAAGGCAGGAGTAGAAGGGGATGACAGAGGATGAGATGGTTTGATGGTATCACCAACCTGATGGACATGAGTTTGAGTAAGCTCCAGGAGTTGGTGATGGACAGGGAAGCCTGGTGTGCTGCAGTCCATAGGGTTGCAAAGAGTCAGACATGACTGAGCAACTGAACTGACTTACCGATGGAGTCTATAAAGTATGATGGCCTTGAAATAAACAATTCTTAGGTTCAGGCCTACACTATTTATTGTGTACTTGCCACAGGCCAGCTACCATGCTAGATGCCAGGGATATGATTAAGAGCAAAATAGGCATGGTCCCTGACCTCACAGAGTTGATGGTCTAGTGGGGTGATAGTCCTTAAACAAGTAAGTAAACATCAAATAAAAACAGATGGTGATTGCCTTAGTCGATTCATGCTGCTCTAACAAAATACCACAGACTGGATGGTTTATAAACACAGACCTCTATTGCTCATGGTTCTGGAGGCTGAAAGTTCAAGGTACTGAACAGTCTACTCTATTCTACAGAGAGAAAAAAATATAGTAGGACTACTGTAGCTCTGTGCTTCCTCTTTTATTACCCCCTAGAGGAGGAGTGAGTCATCAACTTGGAGAACAAGAGAAGAAACTGATTGCCTGTGCCTCACTCCATTCCCACTAATCCAATGCTGGAGAATCCAGGAGGACTTCCTGGAGGAGGTGATGGCAAAGTCCCAAAGGATGAGAAGAAAAGGTGAATAAGTGGGAATGGCTTGCGGGAGATAGCAGAATGTGGAAATTCCTAGAGGCAAAAAAAAATGGTCGTTTGGGGGAAAGGCAAGAAGTTCTGCACAGTTGGAGTATAGAGGGTAAGAGATTAGGGGCTAAGAGATAACCCTGGCAAAAAAGCCAGATCATGAAGAGCATTATGTGCCAAACTATGGAGTGTAAACTTTATCCTGAGGGCATTGAGAGAGATCGTTGGCTCAGTCTCTCAGTCATGTCCGACTCTCTGTGACCCATGAACTATAGCCTGCCAGGCTCCTCGGTCCATGGGATTTTCCAGGCAAGAATACTGGAGTGGGTTGCCCTTTCCTTCTCCAGTGGATCTTCCCAACCCAGGGATCGAACCTGGGTATCTCACATGGCAGACTGACTCTTCACTGTCTGAGCCACCAGAGAGAGATAGAAAGGTTTAATGAAGAGAGTGAAGATATACCATTCCTAGATCAAAGTGGCTGGAGGGCAGAAAACAGAAGGATTGCAATTCTTCCGCACTCTCTGAAAAGGTGAGAAAAGGAGGCAAGGGTGCTTTGATGCACTGTGTCATCTTCCTTTTGGACCGGCACATCAATTGTCCTGGGCCCCAGCTCTGAGCTCCTGTCAGAGGGCCCTCTGCATGCAGCCCTTGTCCCAGCTCCAATAACCACTCCTTCCCTTGCCCCTGCAGGCCAAGCGGTGGGCACAGAGTCCTCACGGTACTGTGCGATTCCTTGCAGTTTCTTTACACCCTGCCCACATATTTGTAAGCAACTTTGTTATTAATAACCCCTCAAGTGATCCTAATTTGCCTATGCCAGCTGGTTCCTGCTGGTATCTCTGTGGCTACACCCTCCATCTCCCCTGCAAATAAAGAGAAAGCAAGCACAAGGGGTGTGGAAAAGGAGGAACCCCCCTCCTCGAGATGATGGCTTGAGAAATTTGCTGCTTAGGAAAGATAACCGACTTACTGAGATAGTGGTTGTCTTTTAATAGCCCTACTGTTTGGGTGAGAATGATGCTGCTCACTTAAAAAGGAAAGAAAAAGAAAAATCTCCGGAAACCTCACCTCCCAGAGGCAAATGCTACTAACATTTTTGCTCAATATTCTCCTACATATTTCTCTGTACATACATACTCAAACAGATACATGCAACTGTATATAAATGAATTTTACTCCAAACGCTGAGCCAAACCTACTTTTTCTCATTCGTAAGCCTCAGGTTTTGAGTTGCCTGTGGGTGATTCCAAGTAGACCTGTTGAGAAACAAACTGAATATAGTCATCTAGAGTTCAAGTCTTGGGGCTGCCATCAGAGAGAAGAAAGACAACCATGAAAACCTCAGGAGGCAGAGGATCCTGTCAGGCAGAGAGTAGCAGGGGAAGAGGTGGGGGCCACCACAGAACCACTGGACCTCAAACACTGACAGGGCAGGAAGAACCAAAGGGTACAGAGACGGAGCAGCTAAGGAGGTAAGAGGAAACCAGAGAGTTCCTGGGCTTTGAGAAATAGGGGCGGTCCACAGTGAAGAAGGCTACTGTCAGCTCAAAGGATTTTCCAATAAAAAGGTGGCTGGCAGCCTGGAAAAGAGTGCTCTTAGGTGGGAATTCCCTGGCAGGAAGTACCATGGCTAAGACTCAGTGCTTTCACGGCCAGGGCCCAGGTTCGATTCCCAGTTGGAGAAGTAAGATCCAGCAAGGAGCACAGCGTGGCAAAAAAAAAAAAAAGAGAGAGAGAGAGAGAGAGAAAGAGTGACTTTAGTCAAGTGGTAAAGTGGAAGCCAAATTGAAAAGAGCTGAGGAGAAAATGGAGGTGATCTACTCTCCAATTTGCTGTCCCCTTCCCCCCTCATCAGAGCTTTTCCAGACCCTATTGAGTTTGAAACTCTGTAAATCCACCTGAGCATACTGTTGAGGTTCAGATCTGATTTGGTAGGTCTGGAGTGGGCTCTGCGTTTCTAGCAAGCTCCCTGGTGATGTGGATAGCACTGAACCAGACTTGAAGTAGCAAGGAGTTAGATTGGGAGGCCCAGTCTTGACGAGTGCCTTACCAAAGACACTCACGTGTACAGAGATAAAAACGAATTCTTAGGGTCTTACATTATCATCCACATCAGAAAAATACTAAAAAGGAAAACAAGAGGAAATTTCTGCACTCCTATGTCTGGTTCTTTCCTGTATATGTGCCATCCTCATAAAAGTCCCTCCATTTCGGTCACTTAAAACTTACTAGGATTTTTTAGTTATTATTTCTATTTTAATTGCATTAGGCTCCAGAACATGCTAAAATCGCAGTCCTTTGAAATTTGTTACTATTTGCTTCACGGCTCAAGACATGATGAATTTTTGTAAATGCTCTGTGAGTGCTTGAAAAGAACATATTCTGTAATTGGGTTCAAGGCTTTATGTCTATTGAAAGTGAAAGTGAAGTCGCTCAGTCCGACTCTTTGCGACCCCATGGACTGTAGCCTATCAGGTTCCTCCATCCATGGAATTTTCCAGGCAAGAGTGCTGGAGTGGATTGCCATTTCCTTCTCCAGGGGATCTTCCCGACCCAGGAATTGAACCTGGGTCTCCCGCATTGCAGGCAGACGCTTTACCGTCTGAGCCATCAGGGAAGCCCCCGGTCTTCATAATCTATCAATTACTAAAATGAAATCTGTTAAAATCACCATTCCCTCTCTACCTGGAAAGTCTTTCCTCCTCACCTCTCCAACTTGCCCAGTCTTCCATCCAACAACTGGGGATTCTTGGTGACCAAAATCTGACCAGGTCTCTGCAGAACCAGTCCTTCCCCTCCTGGAGCTGACAGTCTAAGAAGGTTTACCTGCTCAACAATACCTCAGTTGTTGTTCAGTCACTCAGTCATCTTCGACTCTTTGCAACCCACAGACTGCATGCCAGGCTCCCCTGTCTTCATTGTCTCCTGGAGTTTGCTCAAATTCATATTCATTGAGTCAATGATGCCATTCAACCATTTCATCCTCTGTTGTCCCCTTCTCCTCCTGTCTTCAGTCTTTCCCAGTATCAGGGTCTTTTCCAATGAATTGACTCTTTGCATCAGGTGGCCAAAGTATTGGAGCTTCAGCTTCAGCATCTGTCCTTCCAATGAATATTCAGGGTTCATTTTCTTAAAAATTGACTGGTTTGATCTCTGCTATCCAAAGGACTCTCAAGAGTCTTCTCNTTGCATCAGGTGGCCAAAGTATTGGAGCTTCAGCTTCAGCATCTGTCCTTCCAATGAATATTCAGGGTTCATTTTCTTAAAAATTGACTGGTTTGATCTCTGCTATCCAAAGGACTCTCAAGAGTCTTCTCCAGCACCACAGTTTCAAAGCATCAATTCTTCAGCACTCAGCCTTCTTTAGGGTCCCACTCTCACATCTGTACAAGACTACTGGGAAAACCATAGCTTTGACTATACCAACTTTTGTTGGCAAAGTGATGTCTCTGCTTTTTAATACACTGTCTAGGTTTGTCATCTCTTTTCTTCTAAGGAGGAAGCATCTTTCAATTTCATGGCTGCAGTCACTGTCTGCAGTGATTTTGGAGCCCAAGAAAATAAACTCTGTCACTGTTTCCTTTTTTCCCCCATCTATTTGCCATGAAGTGGTAGGCCCAGATGCCATGATCTTAGTTTTTGAATGTTGAGTTTTAAGCCAGCTTTTTCACTCTCCTCTTTCACTTATTCGTAGTGATGCTTCCTAAGGCCCACTTGACTTCACATTTCAGGATGTCTGGCTCTAGGTGAGTGATCCCACCATCATGGTTATCTGGTTCATGAAGATCTTCTGTATATCCTGCCACTTCTTCTTAATATCTTCTGTTTCTGTTAGGTCCATACTGTTTCTGCATGAAATGTTTCATTGGTATCTCTAAATTCCTTGAAGAGATCTCTTGTCTTTTCCATTCTTTCCTCCCTCCTCTGAGCTCTTACATCACTCACTGCCTATGTAGCTAATGCAACCCTCAGCTTGTCTTCATTGCAATGATTTGTGTTCATAATTTACTCCAGTTTTTAAATTCCAGGTAAGCCAAGATTATCCTGTTTTCTATATAACTGTTTATTGAACTATAATTATTGACAAACCATAAAATTCACTCATAAAGTATAAGATTCATTGGAAGAACATCTTATCTTGGGATCCTCTGTAGCAGTGATTCTCCATCTTGGTTGCATGTTGGAATTACCTGTAGATTTTTTTTTTTTAAGAAACCCATGTTACCTGGTTCTCACCCCCAAGAGGTTCTGACTTGATTAGTTTGGAGTGTGGCCCAGGCATCAGAATTTGTAAAACCCCAGAGTGATTTTAACTTGTAGCCTGGGTTGCCTACAGTGCTTTGCACATAACTGCCACTCAATAATTGTAATCATGAATTAGTCCTAGGTTCCAGCTAATTAACTCGCCCAAGAACTACCTACCTTCCCTGCTTCCCTCTAGTCCAGCAGCTCTTATAATGATCTGTTTACATCTATCTCCTCCACTTGGTGTGAAAGGAAGACTGAGACAGAAGTATTTAGAAAAGATAAGTTTACTTGCAAAGATGTGCAGATTTCAAATACAGCAGATATTTAAAGGAAAAATGTAAAGATTACCATGTTTACATTTATCTCTTAGGCATAGATAGTAAGCTTACATGGGGAGATATGTCACAAATGACATATTTCCAAATTTCCGTGTTCAAAAGTCTGGAATAAAATGGTTCTCATTATAGATTCAGTAACTGATAAGGAAAACTCAAGATTTCATTCATTTCAGACACCAGACATAAGAGTAGCTTGGTAACTGTCTTAGGCTTGGAAAGTGTCTTGCTCTTCTTTCTATTTTTTCCTCCTGTGGGACTTAATGTACACTTTTTTTTTTAAGTCCTCTAGATACGCTTTTATTTCCAAGGCAGTAATGTAACCATCCTATTTTAATTTTCAGTTGTCTCCATTGATGACATTAGACCATAAAGAATTTTTACTTAATCTTTCTTTCCACACTGCAGTAAAAATAATCCTAACATACAATGAAGACAGTTTATTACGAAATCTATTTCCAAACTGCTTTCGACAATTTAAACATTCTAAGATTTTTAAATTAAGGATTTATTGTAAAGGTACACTGTTAAAATTACAGCAGGGCAGTCTCACTTTTGCTTCCACAACTGTGAGCCTCATAAAGACAGGGTCCGTACCAGTGTTACACATTATGTCAGTTTCGTGCTGGCACATGTTGGATGTTCAATAAATATTAGTGAAATAGATACGATCACACCTCATGCTACAATATTTAAATAAGATTTTAACTAGAGAGGGAGTCAGTTTCCCATTTTGGTATTTTTTGCAATTCTTAATTATAGTACTCTGAACTGGGGCACTCCTTAAACTTCTTACTCTACAACAAATTTAGAAGGCGCTTTTATTTCCATGTAAAGAGCCTGAAAGGATGACCCTCAAGTAAGGAGCAAGATGGTCAGTCCCGGATGAATGGACACCAGATTCTCGTGACTGGGAGAGGTTCCTCAGCGAGGCCGGTGGTCGGTCATTTTGCCAGGCCTGTGACATCATTCAACACCTGCCATTGACACTTCCCCACTGCCAGATCCCCAGGGTCTGCGTGGGTAATCGGAGCCGCGCCCCCTAATTCGCTGTGGTAGCATCCCCCAGCAGGAGGGTCACGCCCCAGGGCGCAACGCAGAGCGACTCAGTCATCCAAAGACAGAGTAAAACCAGTCGCACCAAGGAGAGGCAGCGTTATTTAGGCAGCTGGCTACTCCTCCAGAGCCTCCACCCTGTCCCCTGGGCCCGGCGCCCGGCGCTCAGCCTGTGCCCGGCTCCAGGAGCCCCAGCTCCCTCCACGTGTCCTGTCTTCCCAGCAGCCACCTCTGCCGCTTCGGGAGGAAAATCTCCTGACAACTCGCGGTCTACGGACTACGACTCCCAGCAAGCACCGCGCCGCTTCTCTCTCCGCCCCCTCCACGGGGCACGCAGGCGCCCTGGGCTCCGTCAACAAGCCGGGCTGGCGAAGACTGGGTACAGTTCCTTATGGGATTTGTAGTTTTTATTTGCTTAGTTGGGCCGCAAGTCAAAGGGACAAGAACTACAAGTCTCAGCGGCCCCAGTGTGACGAGCCCGGTCACGTGGCAGGGGGCCGACCGGGCGTGCGTGCCGCCGTTGATCCGGTGCTGCAGTGAGGAGGTGGTTCTCGCCCGTGTTGTGTGTGTGTGTGTGTGTGTGTGTGAGTGAGAGAGCGAGTGAGTGAGTGAGTGAGTGAGTGTGTGTGGGGGGGGACTCGGCTTGTTGTTGTCGGTGACTTCCCCCTCCCCTCCACCCCTCCCCCTTCCCCGCCGCCGCTGCAGTGGCCGCTCCCTGGGCCGTAGGAAATGAGCGATAACGATGACATCGAGGTGGAGAGCGACGTGAGTCCTGGGGCTTCTTCCTTCCCTTGCGGGTTGTCAGGCTGGGACAGCGGCCGAGGTTCTCAGCAGGGCGACGGCGGCAGGGGGCCGGGCAGCCGCCTCCTCCTTCCCCTTCCCCCGCTGGGCCGGGACCCCCTTCCGTCGTGCTCCCAGCTCGCTCTCTCCGGGCTCTTGGCCGGAGCGGCCTTCTGGGACTGGAGGTGGGGAGGAGACACGCGGCCTCTGGGACCCCAACCTCCCCCGGTGGAGGAAGGTGCTGCGGCCTCCCGTTCCCATCCTATTCCGTTCAGGATCCGGGGGACAGGGACGGGGTGCGCCGGGGATCCCATTGTCCGGATCATGGGGAAGGGGGACTGCGCTTAGGACCATGCCCCGTCCGCGCGCGACCCCGTGTTCCCATGACCCGCGGATCCTGGGGAATGAAGGAGGGCGGAGAGGGGTTGGGAGTGCCCACATGCCTTGAGCTGGGTGCGAGGAGAGGAGACAGTGCTCTGGATCCCCTTCTGTCCCGGGTCGGATCCCGGAAGGTGGGGCGGCGCTCGAGACCCCCCTGCCCTGCTACCCGATCCCGCTAGGGGGGATGGGGGCGTAGGATGGGGAAGGGGGGGTAGGGCTGACTCCCCACCCGCCGCTTCCTCTGACGCCGGCATTTTCTTTCTTATTATTGAATGTGAAGTGTAAAAATAACTTCTATATTTTCTATTTTTTTTTTCTCTCTTATTCCAGGAAGAGCAACCGAGGTTTCAATCTGCGGTACGTCTCCTACTCTCCATTTCATTTTCATTTCCGTTCAATTCTAGTCCTTTTTGGGGTCGGAGAGAAAAAGAGATTGTTCTGTTACTTGTAATGTTGTAGTAAACTCACCTGTTAACCGCTAAGGTGAGGTGGGGCCTTGCTCTGGGGTTCTAGGTGGTGGTGGGGGCGGAGGGTGGTTTGCGAATCTCATAATTCTGGAGTCTCAGATGATAAGCTTCCGTGAATGTAAGTGAGTGAGAGAAGTTGTATGCGAGGAAATGAATCCTTCCGTAGTTTTCAGATGGGGGCTCTAGTTGTCACTATATAAGTGGGAAATGGGAAGTGCATCATGCTAAAGTAAGCTGTAGTATTACTTCAGGGAAAAGTGGTCAGATTTACTTAGGAAGAAGTAGGTTCTAAACCATGGCTGTGTGAAGTTGAAGCCACATGCAGTAATCACCTTTAACCAAAAGTCATGTGACTGCTGTAGACCTATGGAATCTCTCACAATCTGGTGTTACTCTAATGCAGACATTGGGAATGTAGAGGAGCCAAAGGTTGAATCTGAACGTGTCACATTCAGTAGCTTATTGTGATCTGACTATATTTTAATTGAAGGAGCAGTATAAAGGCAATAAAAGAATTGTTGAAGAAAAGTGGCATTGCAGAGAGAGGTTTGCTAAGAGGTGATGGTTGAGACTATACAGTGTTGTTAGTAATTTCTCAAAGTTTTGTTATAAATCTTCTCAGTAGATGATTCTGTGGATTTAAGATAGACACGAATCTCATGTCCTGGAGACAGTACTATGGGTGTTCCATGAATAGAAGGAATAAAGAATAGATACAAGATAAATCATAATCAGGGAGAAAGATAAATAAGTAAATCGTGTTGTCTAACATTTGACAGATGGGAGCAGTAGGGAGTGGATAGAATGGAGCCCCAAAATTGAGATGCTTCCAGAGGATCCAGGCAGTGAGATAGTCAGGAATGAAGTAGAGAGCAGAGGTGAGAACTGGGGCGCTACAGAACACATGTGTCTTCTGAAAAGGCAGATGCTGTAGTCCAGTGGGTTGTTAGGTGAGAATCAGGCTAAGTGTTGTCTCTTCTTCCTATTTTGGAAGAAAGATTAAAAATCCAGACTTTTATGTTATTTTTCTGATTTTTAAAATGATGTTTGAGACAATCAAATTGTTTAGGGGCTTGTTAGAATTTCAAGGATGCCACTTAGAAACCTCTGGTCTAAGAATTTATCACAGAGTAAAAGCAAGCCCTCTTGTACCTGGTCAATTCTGAGGTTGTCAAAGCAGTTAGATATTGAGAAAAAGTGTACTTGTTGAGAACTGATATTTCTGTAAAAATCCAACAATGCAGTTGTTCCAAATAGTCAGTAAAAAAGAATTTATTTTTCCTTTGAGTATTTGGAGACAATACTTTGAATATTTGCAGTATTGTTAGATACTTAATATCTCTACATACATTTGAAAAAATTAAGTTCCTTTTATTCAGTTATTATCCTTAATAATGTAAACATGGAATTTCACATTTGAAATCTGGTCTGTTTTCCTCCAAGTCTCCAGTTATAAAATCTGCCCTAGGGCTTGATCAGAATTGGAGAATAGGGGTTGTTTAGGCTTCCTTTGAAGAATTATTATTTAAATTGAAATTATATCAGCTTTCCACTGTGAGAAAAATTTTCTTTATGAAATTTTGGTGTATAGTTCCTGAGAGCTTTCTGCTTTTCAAAATATCCGTGCACATGGTTGTTGATGTAAATTGTTTTATTAAATTATTAAAATGTTTCCACTCTCCTAGAGTGCTAATCTCATTGTTTCGTCTAGATATTTTAAGTTTGATGTTAAAGGTACTTAGGATTTTCCCTTTGATTTTGGAGGGTGGGCAGAGGGAGTGGGTTTGACCCTTTGTTTTTAACTTGACACATCTACTTGCTGAGATGTTTAAATGTTATTTGTTGTAAGATAGTCACACTGGCATAGAGAGAAGAAGCAGTAGGCAAATTTTATAGCATATCAAGCAATTATTGTGAATACAGAGGGTTAAAAGGATTTTATTTTTTTTCCGGGTGTGACTATGTCTATCTCCTGACATTTAGTATAGATAAATATATATTTTTTTTAATTTGGGGGAAAACTGTTAAGCTTTGCTTTAGTTCAGAAAAGGATATGGACTGTGAACAACCAGATATTTAGGACTACAGAAGAACTTTTAAGAAGTTATTTTGAAAAGGTCCTGTGGGTCCTAATACAGAAAGAGAAATTCATTCATGTTTTATAATGTAACTATAATAGCTACGGCTTTACTGCATAAGAAATGTTGGATATTCAACAAGAACAGAGGCTTGAAGTAACAGAAAGTGAAACTGACTTGACGAGTATTTTTTATTGTTGCCTCCGTGCAAATGGAAGACAACTTCTCCAGTGACCAATAAGATTTGTTAAAGGAAGTAATCCCAAACAATAATTTTTATTAGTAAATTAACTGTATCTCAGAATGTCACTGATACTGTCTTATTTTTTTTATTCTTTGGAAGAAGAAATTTGCATTTCAAAGTTTTCTGGGGCAGGTATATTTCATGCAGGGTAATACTTGTTTTATTTCTGTTTGGGATTTTTTTTTTTTTTTGAAGGAATGAAAGTACATGAGAAACATAGGGCTAGGGTTAGTGTGTTAGAAACCCACGGTCTTTTTCAGCTTATTCTTCATGACAGCTGCACATGTTTCAGTTACAGCATATCTATCTAGGGGGATGGTTAGAAACAGATTTGTACAATTCTGTTTCTGGACTTTTCTGGTATGAAATATTTTTAACCTCTCAGAGCTCTTTGTTTTTTTAGGAATTGCAATGTATTCAGAGGGGAATGATGAGCTTGGTTGGTCACCTTTGAGATTGAAATTTAGTCAGGAAATTAGTGTCTTTTACCCTGAATTAGTTGCATGGCAAAAGTGCTACATGATACATGTACTTTGTGTCATCTTAGAGTGTTCACAGTGATGTGGATGCCAAGTTTGGTTCCTAAAAATACTTATGGAAGGGTGATCTTATATATAAGTCGTTTTCCAAGATGCCAATAATAGTAACATCGTTGATCAAGGAAAATGGCTATAGAATGATGGCATCTTTATGTTTCCCAAGTTTTTTAAGGCACCAAGTGATTTTTTTGAGTAGCCTAGAAAACACACATATGTATTGGATATTAAAAACGTATACCAGGCAGTTGGCTTCAAGCTGGAGAGGTGTTGGTAAGTTGCCATTTATATCTCCTATTAAGGACCTTAGTGAGTTTCTCATCCAAGCTGCCCATAGTTTCATGTTGCAGTTTTCATGTTGATTAAAGTGAATTAAGTTGCTTAGAAGTTCAGTTTTGTTTATCCTATCTACTTCCCATCAGAAATAGTAAATCTTTTCTGATGAAAATTTTGAGCCTATGTATTTCCAGCATTAGTGTTTAATAAGAATACCTTATTAAGTAATCATAAACAACACTGTCTTCCTTCTAAAATAAAACTTTTAAATTTCTTAAAGGCATTAAATGTTTACAGAGCAACTCTTAATCCCATATATGGTGGGAGTTTTCTATATTGATTTGAGAAGATTCCCCTTATAGACGGAATTAGGTGTCAGGTAATCTGCAAGAGATGGCATTGCTCTGGAGAACCTTAGGTGTCTTGCATAATGGAACATTCATTTCCCCATGCGATTTGCCTCCCTAGAACTTGTGGGAAATAATGCTGCTGTCTGGTGTAACGCCTCAAAGGAAGATATAGTCTCTATGCAGTTAGTTGGAAGGAAATAATTTTTTTTTAATCCCTCAGGTTTGAACAGCTTTCCTTAGCTTGAATGACCTGCTGCCAGTTTAGCAACTTCTTGGCTAAGGAAATAATGTTTGCCTTCAACATTTAACAACACTTAAGATAACACGTGCTTGTTAGTGTCAGAGATGGACAAATTGTAGGTGAAGACTTGTGTTCTGGCTGCCAGTATGGAAAGTTTGGGGGAAATAATACTGAGAGGCTGAAGAAAAGCCTTGGCAGAGATGTCAAAGCTGGAATCGATTTGGTGTTGGAGTTCCTGTTGAGCATCTGTGGGCCGCTCTTCAGTATCACACGGCCCTTTAGTGTTGCTGTTAGCCTGGGATGCCCTGAAGGAGGGCTTGTCTGGCAGGAACTGCAGATCCAGCTTGCTTAAAGAGTGACAGCATCCAGCCCGCTCCTGTAGGATGTGTAGGGGAGGTATTTGGGGGCCTGCTGTACAGCCCAGAATGCCTCTTTTGTCTTCTAGAACTTGTCTGGTAGCGCCTGTTTTCATTATCAAACATCTTCCTCAGTATAGGTAAGAGAAAGCTGGCTCATCTGAGTTGAGCTTTATTTGTTCGAGACACACAATTGTTTGGCCCTTTCCCACCCCCACCCCACTTTTTTTGTTCTTAATTAGTTTTGCATTTGTGGAAGGATTTCAGATGCCTTATACGGGGAATCTTCACCCAGTTTTTCATTCTCAGTTCTGAAATCTTGGCCCTTTCAAAAAGGGTTGCCAGCAAGTGAAGATAGTTAACAAAGCAGTGATAAGCCTGGCAATTGGCCCTCCATTTGGGTGAATTGTGGGGGAGGGGAATTCATCCGGCTAGACATTTGGAAATTGTTTCCCAAACAGAATTCTCAGTCTTGTATAAAGGTTTTTCATATGGTCTTTCAAGCCACTAGAGGTATTATTTAATCAGAGTTGCTTGGAATTAGGCATGTTAGTTCTGCATGTTTTTAACTTGCTCTTTCAAATGAGGCTTGAGAAGAAGAAAAAACACATCATTGACATTGTCTCAGAGAGCTTTAAAATGGCCTCTGGTTAAGTGGAGCAACTTGGGGATGGACATGGCAGAAGGGATTGGTCTAAGATTCCAGTCTTCTGCTGGTTAAATGGGGCCTGGAACCACTGCAGAAATTCCATCCACTGCTTTGAGAACAGCGGTCCCCAGGCCAGGCTTTCTACCAGGCAGTGGACTGCTGCCTTTCCTTGTTGAGCCAACTTCTCAAAGTTGGCTGGCTCCCCAGATGAGAAGCCAAGATTTCTGCTGATGGTCCACAGCCAAGTTCACTTACAGTCCTCTAACCGAAAGACTTGTCCATTTGAGTCCTTTCAGGGCTCAGTGAATGGGAAGGGGGTAATGCTTTGTGGGGATGAATTTGGTGTTAGATTATACTTAGCTCCACCCTTCTAGTGCAGGCCTGAGTGAAACCAAGTCCAACTTGATTCTAGCCATTTGAGATTTGCAGGGCTCTCCCAGAAAGAAAACAGACAATTAGAATTTTATGTGTATCAACAAGAAGGATTGTGGGTAACTGGTGTCACTGCTTCTGTGCACAGCTCTTAAGCTGGGAGGAGGGCCAGGAATCAGGGTGATTTAGTAGACAGGAGTATCTTGGGCTGCTGCTGGATACCGAAGCTGGACAATTAATTTGCATGTAAATAAACCATCTTAGGGAGTGTGTAGCAAACACAGGGGAGACAGATAGATGCCAGATGCCGTCTCTCAGCCCTCTGAAGTTTTTGGTCTAAGAACCAGCCCAACGTAACTACCTTATCAATAGATGACTAGAGGGAATGGTAAGTTACATAAAGGACTAGGTACTTAAATATGTTTAATTCCTTCAGGCTATTCATATAACTGACAGAAGGTACCTGAACTTTTCTTGCTCTAATGCAATATGATGCCTTCTAGCCTCAGGTGATCTGGTCATTCCCTCAGTTTCCCTGTAAATTCCACATTATCGCTGAAGTTCAGCAAACACTCATTTTTACAGAGAATCCAGATGTAAAATTAGGAGAGCTTTAGCTGTGTTCCAGGCATCTGCCCTAAAAACAAGCGCTGTGCCATGGAGAACCGTGGCTGTGATGGGAACCGTGTGTCCTGTTCAGCAGAGCTGTAGGTGAGGTGTTGTGCTTGAGAGACCAGGAAGTGACTAAAATTACCACAGCTGCTCCCAGCCTCTCCTTCCTCTGTCATGACTCAGACTTTTAGGATTCGATACTAGAATCTCAAGTCCTTTCATTCCCGTAAGTCTTGTCTTTATAGACTTTTATCTGAACATCTTGTCTAGTACAAAGATTCATTTGAGGCTTTCTTGTACTAAGCCAATCTGTTCGCTCCTGTTGCTTCCTTTTTAAAATTGCGGGTTCTGTGTCTGGGTAGGTTAAAGCTACCTGAACTTCCTATGTCCAGACTTCCTCTTTAGGTTAGCTCAGTGCAGCCTTGTGTACTGGGGGTAAATTCTCAGAGTACAATATTTCCACTAATTCCCAGAGTGCAGATGTGACGTTCCTGCTTTGGGTTAAGCCAGCATCTGCGCTCCATTGGAGGGGCTGCCCCTGTAGTGGGGGTCTGCCGAAGCTCCCTGCAGTGTTCACCCGCACTGTCTTCCGTCTGAAGCCAGTGTGTTTTGCCATCCCTGATTGGTTGGCTGTCTTTGCCCCTCTCAGCTGATTGTTCTTTGTGATTCTAAGCAGGACAGGATAAGGACTTTGGTCTGTGGGTATTTAGCTACTGCCAAATAAGCATGACCTGCCACAGGTGCCTGAAGAAATTTATTCAGAGTATGTGAGTGTCAGAAGGTTTGCTGTCTAAGAACTACCTTTCTGGCAGCCTGTGAAGGGAAGGCCTTGGCAGAATAACACTTGGATGCACTTTAAAAAAAGAAAATAGGAGCTCAGAATGCAGTTGGCGTCTATATCAGCTTTGTCATGGTGATCTCAGATTCATGCATCTGGGTTTTCCAGAGGTTTTAGTTTTTCATATATGATTTGGCAAGCAGGTCCTAAAACTAGTACCCTTTGGCAAGGTGGAGACTGGAGCAGACTCACGGTGATGTTTTCACACGAAAGAGGTGCTGTACCAGTGGCCTGACTCCTTTTCTGGGTCCCCGCCAAGGGGGGTCTCTTACAGTGGGGGCGATCGCCTCTTACGCAGGGGCCCACTGCAGCTTTTCAGTGGCCGCCTCCTAGCCGTGGGACTGGCGGCCGTTGTGTCACATAAGTAAGTTGTGGGAAAAACTGATGTTCCAGGAGAGTCACACTTTGTCCCTGTGAATAACTTTTATTTTACTTATGCATGAGCTGGATGCATCAAGCTACTTTGGATGTTCCTGTCGCAAGCCTCGCTCATCCCTTTCTCCCCCTTTAGCAGAGCCTAATTCTGGAGACTCCTAACTGCCCACCTCGACAAATCCTTCCCAGTCCAGTCACCTGGGACTGCGCTGACAACACATACTTCCAGGCTGTACCCGCTCTGCTGTGCACGGCAGGAGGAGTGCCACTGCTAATGTGCTGTTTTTCCCATTCTTCCAGGCTGACAAACGGGCTCATCATAATGCACTGGAACGAAAACGCAGGGACCACATCAAAGACAGCTTTCACAGTTTGCGGGACTCGGTCCCCTCACTCCAAGGAGAGAAGGTGAGTTTATTGAGAAAGCTGATGAGCCACTACTAGCTTAGAACGTGCTGTGGGGCTTAGCATGGTGCTCACCTTTCCAGAAAGAAATGGAGTCTGGGATATTTGGGTAGCATGGTTTCCTTCATCTTTGATTCTTCAGGGAATCATCACACACCTTACTGTCTAGTTCATCCTTAACAAACGATGTCAGGTGTAATGGAGCTGCTTGTTAAGACATCAGTAGGAGCTATCTTTTAAAATTAATATTACATATAGTAAGTTACTCATTCAAGAAATCATTATAACAAGCATACAGTAGTTTGGGATAATGCTAAGGATTTCTGAGGTCATTGATTCTGTGGACCTCCATGGAAATTCCTTTCGTATAGTTCAAAGTGGTACTCATTTTAAATGAAACCTCCCAGGAATGTATGTAAACCCATCTGGACACCAGTGATCTCCCAGTCTAAAAGTAGTTATTATTCCAAAGGCATATATAGAGAGAGCATTTTAAATGTGAACTTGAGTGAAGAGATGTTCACACAAAATGAAAGAGAAAAATAACCACTTTTCTTCCCCCATCCCTCTACCCCATTGGTGGCCTTCCAGAAACTGTTTTCCCTGGAGAGGTAGGCACCAGCTGTTTCTACGTTTGAAAAACAAAGTCCAAAGCTTTGACTAAAAAGCCTATAGGTTAGGGTTAGTCCTTGAAATTTGGAGAAAATATGTGTTTGCACAGTTAGTTCCATCCTTGACACACAATATAACTGGCTGCTCTCTGCAGCTGTTCAGTGGTGTAAGTGGCAAATTTGGAAGAGGACCTGTTTTTCTATTTGTTTGTCTGTTTGATTGTTTTGCTGGCTCAATAATGCAGTGTTTCAGGAAGCAGCCATGTTAAAAGCCGTTGCTCTCAGGTGTGCTTTGAATGGCTGTCCAGATTTAGCTCTGTGGTAGGAGTTTTGGCTTTGTTTGGTTATCCAGAATTAAACTTGGGCCAGTGAAACTGGATGCCATGATGGTTTCATTTTATTTATACTGCCACTCTGGTAAGCCATGTGCTGTATACCTAATCTAAGGTGTGACTGTGTGGTTGAAGCATGAGGTGGGTCTGACCTTTATGAAAAACATAAAACAGGCCATGTAAATACCTAGTATTGCAAAACCAGGATTTGCCATGGGTTAGGCCTACTTAGTGTGGACTTGACTTAATGGCCTTGGTACAAGGTGCTTACCTGGAATAACAGCATTCCTGGGTACAACACTGTCAGAGCACCACAGGAAATCTTTATGATGGGGAGAGAGGCTCACCCTTTTAGTCAGAGTACACACGTGCAAAGGATTATCTCTTGTGCTTACTTGAACTGTTGATGTGGGTGCGTATTCATGTGCCATGATACCAATTAAAATGGCCTTGGTGAAGTAAAAGGACAAGAGCTACCTTTTTCTAAGTCTCACATCTAACGATGAATGGTGCCGCTACAGTATATCCCAAGAGATGGCCTGTAGACCATCTCCCTCAAAATCACTACTGAGTCTGTCTTTCTGGAGGTAGTCCTGGAGATCTGTATTTATAACTAGCAGTCAGATGATTCTAAGTTTGAGAGCACTTTGGGAGAGGTCAGTTCTTAAGAGCTCAACTCTACCTTTTTCTTACCTAGTCTTTTTAACATTATTGTAACATTCTTCCTTATGTCCTTAAAAATCACATTACCATAATCCTGTTGTCTCATTTCTTCAAGGAAGTTTACAGTTTGAATTTGGTAACCTTAAAAACCTTACAGATAGTTGTCATTCATTGTAACCCATTCATTTACTTACTGCCTCCATTCACAAATACTGGGGATCTGCTGGATGCTAGGCATTGTCTTAGATACTAGGAATACAGCAGTGAACAAAGCAGATGAAAGCAGCTCTTGGTCTGGTGAGGAAAAGATTGAAAAGGAACTGATAATTAAATATATATACGTATTAAGTCAGATAAGTGCGTATTCATGTGCCATGATACCAATTAAAATGGCCTTGGTGAAGTAAAAGGACAAGAGCTACCTTTTTCTAAGTCTCACATCTAACGATGAATGGTGCCGCTACAGTATATCCCAAGAGATGGCCTGTAGACCATCTCCCTCAAAATCACTACTGAGTCTGAAAGAAGGGCTGCAGGTTTCACTGGGGCAGACCAAAAAAACACACACTGGCAAGGCCACAGACTTCAACCATGTATCTGACTGGTGATGAGCATTCCATGCCAGGGGAGGCAAGTGGAGTAGCCCAGGGGCGGGAGCCTGGGAGCATCCCTGGGCTTCTCAAGGAATCAGCGGCCAGGGTGGCCAGAATGGAGTGAGTGAAGGGGTAGTGGCAGGAGATGAAGTCAGAGAAGTGGCAGGAATAGGGGAGAGGAGTGGGCAGGGGCCAGGTTTCTTTGAGCAGATGAACGGAGCACCAGTGGCAGTTTACCAGGTTCCTTCCCAATTTCAGGATGCTTCTGTGGGTTCTAGTCCAAATGTTCGTGTTGAGCATGAATAAAGGAAGTGGCTATTACCTCTGGTTGAACCCCAGCCCTTTCCCACTAAGTTTCACAATCTATTATTTTCCTTGTCTGCTGACACTGTTCACAGGTGCTGTGCTGAGTCTCACAGAATACTCTGGTCCCTCAGACTTCCGAGTTTTCACTAAATGTTGCAATTTTTTTTTTTAAAGTGGTATTCGAACCAAAGGAAATTGGCTAATTCTTGATTTGGATTGCAGCAGTCAGGGTGCTGACATTATGTAAATAATCCTGAAATGATACTTTGCCCTGTGAGTTGTGGGGGTGCTTAGATCAGTTTTTTTGAAGGGAAGGCCCCCAGTCTCCTTTGGTTTGTGCATCTGTATATTCCAGGTGACTTCTCTCTCAGTATTGGGACTGTTTGGCCTACGTGTTCTAAGCCTTTTGTCTTTTAACGGGAAACTAATACTGACTGAATTGGATCCTAACCAAGAATGGGGGATAGTTTATACTAAAAAACACCCCCCCCCCAAAAAAAAAACAGCTTTAAATGTGAGACCCAAACCCTATCCTTTGTTTCCTATATTTTACTATAAGATGTTCACCTTTTGCTTAAATAAAATGTCGGTATTAACTAATATCTGTATTGCAATATAAGATGAAGTCTGCACAGTAGTTCTCTGAGGTGAGTATTACACTGTTATAATTGGACAATTACTACTGCTAGCTCCTGCCATTGTTCCTTATGAGAGATGAGGGAGCAGGCTCAAGATCATGATTCTAGTCCGTAGCTAGACGGGGACTAGAACTCAGGACTGCCGATTGCCGAGTTAGTCTTTCTGCCACACCCTGGGGATAAACAACTTTAGAACATTTTAAAGACGTTTCCTTAAATTCTTATACCTTGTCTTCATATTGGGAGTTTCCCCTGGATAGAGCCAATATCTTGGCAGTGTGTCATACTAGGGTTACTACAAATGTTCTCCCCTGAAGTAGCATATGTCGGCAACACTGAAGTGCAGAGTTAAGCATCACTGAAATTTATAAATTTGTCTGGGTCTGTATTGCTGCTCTGAGAAATAAGATGATTATAGTTGGCAGTCTAGTTGGGTTTTTCCATAGATCAAATTGTTTGCAAGTGGCCTCTTGAGCTTCTGTTGTTTGAGTCTTGTTTCCTATAGTTTTTTAGCTGGACTTGGAGCCCACGGGAAAGATAGAATGGAATTAGAACTATAAGCCGGTCAACCAGAGGAAGGAAAGTGAGTGAAAGTGAAGTCGCTCAGTTGTGTCCTACTCTTTGCGACCCCATGGACTGTAGCCTACTATAGCTCCTCCGTCCATGGGATTTTCTAGGCCAGAGTACTGGAGTGGGTTGCCATTCCCCTTCCAGGGGATCTTCCTGACCCAGGAATCAAACCTAGGTCTCCCGCATTGCGATTGCGAGGAGACGCTTTACCGTCTGAGCCGCCAGGACTAATGAAACAAGGGCGAAAACAACTGTGACCCCATTTTGCAAAGGGAGACACTACTGTTCTTGAACAGAATTATTCTTTGTTTTAAGGGTCCTTAATTGGGTCCTAGGGACCCAATGGCTTGCTGGCTCTGAGCTCACCCTGTTGTGTGTGTTTGGGGTGGGGTGGGGTGGTGGGGAGCGTGTCAGTCTGCCTTTCATAGGGCCCTAACTCTGCCCCCACCCTCAATAAGTTAGCTCCAGCCCCTGCACCAGAGAGATTGCTTCCAATCACAGTGTCTGCTTGGCATGGTTGACTTCAGTGATACAAGGTTCTGTTTCAGCATTGCCATGTGTAGCTAAACGGTGGTTTATAGTAATTTCTCATCTTCTAAGTCTTCCTAAATGCCTGTTTATCATACTTCATTGCTCTCTCAGGCAGTGGTGCTCTGGATTTCTCCTTTTTGGACAGAGCTATGTTAAAAAGAGATTATAACCTAAGATGAAAATAAAGGAAAACAGTGTTTCTTCTGCTCAACAATTGAGCATTCTTCTAGGCAGTGAGTCAGAGTCCCTTCTATTTGGGTGAGATAGTGAAGGCACTGCCTCGGCCAGCTCCTGTCACAGACTCCGGCTCGTGGTAGGTCCCCAGGACGGAGCTGAGGAGTGAGCGCCAGAGGAAACTGAGCTTGCTCAGCCCTTTGACGGCACAGCCAGCGTGGTTGTGCTCATGAGTTTAAATATGAGCGTCGTAGAGGTTTAGTACATGGTGTCTGCTCTTGAGCATCTAGCTCTCTTGTTAGGGGAGAGAGTTACGTAACAACAATAACAACATGACGATCATCAAGTAAGAGGTCAAACATGGAGCTAATTTGTTTCATCTTCATTAAAGCCCAGTGTCCTTAACAGGTAAATGTTGAAATCAAATAGCTCCCTTATACCAGGAAACATAACAGTTCCTACAGCTGAAGGTCAGTATCCCTGTTAAACTCACTCAGCCCTGTGGCCCAGGCACTTATCCCAGGTNTCTTCATTAAAGCCCAGTGTCCTTAACAGGTAAATGTTGAAATCAAATAGCTCCCTTATACCAGGAAACATAACAGTTCCTACAGCTGAAGGTCAGTATCCCTGTTAAACTCACTCAGCCCTGTGGCCCAGGCACTTATCCCAGGTGTAACTGTTCATGTGTTTGTGTAGTTACTTAATGGCTGTCTACCCATCTCCCATACTTCACCATAGTAAGTACTGAAGGCAGGGAGAATATCTTTGGTCATATTTCTTCCCTTGGAGCCTGGCACACAGTAGGAAGCAGAGTGAGTGTTTATTAACTGAAGGAAGCCCCCACTCCACCTGGCCTTGTTCCATTGGGAGAGGCTCACTCTGGTGGACACCCTTTGAGGCAGGCAGTTCATTTAGCAGCACTATTTCTACATCATATCTGGGCTGCTGAAAGGATTGTCTTTTAAGTGAAACGTAAACCACAGCCCTACACATTTCACCTCATTACCCATCAGTTAGTATCTGACCAGACTCCAACTTGGGAGTTTCTTCTTAAAATTTCTGCATCTTAAGTTGTTGTCCACAGTTGCCCAGATCTCCCTTAAGCTCTGGGCTCAGTAACTGTAAATGTACAGTTTGTATCTGACTTCTTCATACTTCTGCACTGTGAGAGCCTCCAAGGGTTTTTCAGTGCCCATCGAGGTAGGGACTGGTATTCATATTCTCTAAATAAGGTTCCCAACTTGCCCTCCTGCTTTTTCTGCTGCTTCCCTTGCTGTGGAGCAGTGCATGCCCTCCTCTGTGCAGGAATGTCATCCTCAGGTTTCTCTGAATTCTTTCCTTCCGCCAAGGTCCCAACTCCAGCCTCACCACCTGGATGACATTGGGGTTTCACAGTGAGGAGACCCACTTCAAGGATTCCCCAGCTCCCTGCATTTCCTGCTTTTGTGCCTTCGTGCGTTTCTCCCTGCCAGTCAGTCTCCACCTGCCCATTGTCATGGCCCACATCAAATGCCTCAGCACCTTGAGAACCCTGGGTATCACGGTCCCTGACACCCCAGTGGACCTTCATGGGGCCTCTCCTCTGTCTTCCTTTTTTTGTGTGTAACAGTCTTATCACCTAACTGAAGGGTGCACTCCCTGAGGGCAGGAACTTTGTCCATCCTTCTGGAAATCTGTGCTACACAGTGCTAGAGGGCTCGCTACATGGAGAAGACTGTGGAGCCGTGAAACTCAATGACTTGAAAGGATGGGGATTGGTCACTGGGCCTTCCCTCTAGCATTTTTTTTCTTTTTTCCCCTCTAATAAAGTTGCAAAAGACTGTGGGAAAATGGGAAGAAAAGGAACAGCCCTTCCATTCCTATAATAAAACCACAACCTTTGCTTTATTCTTAGATTCTAAGATAAGTGGTGTCCAGTGAAAGTTCAATGTGAGCCACAAATACATTTGAAATATAATTTAGTTTAAATACAACTAAATTTTCTAGTTGACATAGTAAAAAAAAACAAAAATAGTAGATAAAATTAATTTTAATAGTGTGTTTTATTTATGCTTCTTGGGTGGCTCAAGCATTAAAGAATCTGTCTGCAATGCAGGAGACCCAGGTTCAGTCCCTGGGTTGGGAAGATACCCTGGAAAAGGGAATGGCAACCCATTCCCGTATTCTGGCCTGGAAACCAGTATCACCAGTTTCATTGACAGAGGAGCCTGGCGAGCTACAGTCACAAAGAGTCAGACAGGACTGAGCAAGGAATATAACACAAAAAGTACGACTTCCATATGTAATCAATATGTTAAGAATTACTAATGGGATTTTATATTATTTTCTTGCACTGTTGTATAATCTAGTATGTTTTATACTTATAACACTTCTCAGTACAGACTAGTCACATTTCAGTACTCATTAGCCACACATGGCTAGTGGCTATTGTACCGGACAGTGCAGTTCAGAGATACACTCTCCCCATCCCATACCCCATTTTAATATGACCAAAATTGGACATCTCCAAGTGGATGTCAAACAAAGCTGACTCCTCTTCCCTCTCTCCCTAAAGCTGCTGTTATTAAATCCATGTGTCTGCTGATGGAGTCTCAGAAGCAGGAGTAAAGTGGTCTGCTCCTGGCCTTTTCGTATGCACGCTTCACATGGGTAAAGGCCATAGTTTGTTGCTTTCACCTAACATGTCCTTTCTCCAAGTGAAAGAATGTTCATATATAGACATCAGGCATGTTTCTTTGGACCATTTAGGTTTCCTCCAGTTTTTTAACTCAAATAATGTAGTGATGCACATCCTGGTGCATGTGGCTATTTCCATAAAATAGATTCCTACAAGTTGGGTTGTTGGATCTAGTGGAAAAAACACCTGATTTTTTGCTATATGTTGCCAAAATGCTTTCCAGGAGGGTAGTTTTCATGTGTTTTTTCTTTTCATTTTCAAGTAAATTCTAAAGATTAGTCTTTTGGTATTATTTTGAGAGTACCAATTTTGCCATCACTGGATTTTTTTTTTTTTTTTTTTGAAGGGGGTGACTAGTAAGCCAAAGATAGTAACTAATTTTGTGTTGTGTCTGTTGCCTGTGAGAGTAAGTCCTTTTCCACATGTTTATTTACTAGTTGTATTTCCTCTTTGGAGGAGCCCTGTGCTCCTGTCCCATGTGATCAAAGTTGGATGGGACAGTGTCACACCTTCGTTTCAAACTACCAAGGGCCCAAGATAAAAGAATACAGAGTTTGAAACGTGACTTCTGTTGACCCTTAAACAGATGTCTGGCTCCCAGCTTTAACTAGGTCCTTTATGGGGTGTGATTCCTTTGCCTCCTCTAGTAATCAAGAGCATGGTCCCTTGGGCTCGGCACAGGAGACCTTGGAGGGGCCACACGGCTGTGCTGGTTCTGACCCCACAGCCTTCTAGCCTCCCTTGTTGGCACTGATGGTGGTTCCATTTTGGAATGAACTAGTTTACTGCAGACCCAAATTTATTGTCTGTTTAATTTTTGTTTCCAGAAAATGGCTTAATCAGTTGAAAATATATACCAGCGTTGCCCTAGCCCTCCCTTTCTTTACCATGTGTAAAAGTTTGTGCAGGTTTCAGAAAATAATGGTTTTATTTTCTTTAAAATAACTAGTACAGAATAAAACATGTCAGTTGATAAGTCAGCCAGTGGTTTTTCATTCCCCAGGATATGGGGTTTTGGCTCTTAGGAGAACAGGGCAACTGTCGCATCAGCCCGGTAGGATCTGAGTTTGACAGGAGGAAAAAAATGATAAATTCAGCAAAGATGACTGTTTCTCAGATCAGCATTAGGACCCTAGGGAACAGCAGTGATATTTCTGTTGTTAACAGTCTAGTACTACTCTTCTCTTCCTCATCTTTCCTCACCTGCTTTCTAAAACAGCTTGAACTGATACACAAACACAAAGATGTACAGCTGCAGAAATGTATGGGACTCTTGCCCTATATGAAAAATTTTGAGAGCCACTGCCTTAACTGAGATTTAATACCCATGGATGTCATTTTAAACATCATTGTTAAGTACTTCAAGAATCAGTTGGGACCTTTAAAAGGTACAGATTAGAATCAAACTCTTGGGTTTGGGGCCTCTGGTGAAATATGTAGTTGATTCTTGCCGCAGCACACAAGGTGAGTGTACTCTGTTCCCAAGCAGAGTTCTGTTCAAGTGGGCGCCTTTGGAGGCTGGGGTGGCCTTTTTCTCCATCTCCTCGTTGCTCGGGGCACAGATGCAAACAGGCAAGCAGCTGCGGACGAGCAGGAGGAGGCAGGAACCACTGGGCCCCTGAGCCACGCTGGGCTGTCTCCACTATCCATTTTAGGTTTCATCTCTTAGGTGATAAAGCCAGAGCCGTGTGGGGAGCCCACATCTCCTCTCAGCCATGGCCCAAGTTCACTCCGTTCTCTTCAGGCTAGCTTGCATCTTCTGGCTTTCCCTCTATATTTGCTGCTTCTCTGCTAAGAGACCTTTTGGGTTTCACTTGCCTTTCAAAGAAAAAGAAAAACAATCGTCCTTCTTTGCTGCTATTATTATACACTACTTTTTTCTCCATTTCTTACTTTTTCAACGTCATTGTAAAAACCAGTCTTCATCTTTGCTTCAGCTTCAAGTCACTTTTGCACCCATTGACCTATGTGAAGATGATTTACCTAAACTCACTTCTTCAAGGAAACCACCCCCACCAGGCTCTTCACTGATGTCCTTATAGACAAATTGGGCAATTCTTTTGTAGTCCTTGCCTTCCTGCTCTGACTCTCCAAATTTCATTGATCTTCTTCCTTAGTTCCACAGCCTCCTCTCTGGTCCCAAAATAAGGGTGTCCTAGAGGCCTGGGTTCAAATCTTGACTATATTACCTACTGGTTAACATCAGACAAGTTACAACTCTGTGCCTCAATTTCCTCATGTATAAAATAGGGGAACTAACACATCAGAACTAACACAGCAAAGGACCATCTAGTCAAGGCTATGGTTTTTCCAGTGGTCATGTATGGATGTGAGAGTTGGACTATGAAGAAAGCTGAGCACCGAAGAATTGACGCTTTTGAACTGTGGTGTTGGAGAAGACTCTTGAGAGTCCCTTGGACTGCAAGGAGATCCAACCAGGCCATCCTAAAGGAGATCAGTCCTGAATACTCATTGGACTGATGTTGAAGCTGAAGCTCCAGTACTTTGTCCACCTAATGCGAAGAACTGACTCATTTGAAAAGACCCTAATGCTGGGAAAGATTGAAGGCAGGAAGAAAAGGGGACGACAGAGGATGAGATGGCTGGATGGCATCACCGACTCAATGAACATGAGTTTGAATCAACTCTGGCAGTTGGTGATGGACAGGGAGGCCTGGCATGCTGCAGTTCATAGTGTCACAAAAAGTTGAGCACGACTGAGCAACTGAACTGAACTGAACACATCAGAAGGTTGTGTGAGGGTACCTGACATTGTGTAAGTCTTCGGATGCTGCCGTTATCCTCATCATTGATACTGCTGTGTGCAGCCATGGCTCTGGAACACCATCTGGCAAGGGTGTCCAGTGTCCTTTCACGTGGCTCCCAGAGGGAAAGAGAAGCTTCAGTTGCTGTGCATTAACTCACACAGTTATCCAGAAGGCCCAGTGCTGCTTTGGTCCCACAGCCACAGACCCTCCTGTGCTGGGATTGTCCAGACCATTGAAGGGTTCTGTTTCTGCTAGGAAAGGCAGAATAAGAATTAGTGCCTTCTAACTGTAAAAACTAGCAGGAAAGATTATTCATTCAGATCCTTCCTGGATACCCAAAGACAACAGTTGATCTATGGACATGTTGATCCTACCAAGTGTTATCCGCTCAGGGACACTCGGGTGAAGGTTGCCGACTCAGCAGCTGGGCACCGTTTAGAAAACAGAAACCGAAAGCCCAGGGCCACTCCATAGTCCGGGCCACGAGGCCCAGGATTCTTGCAGGCTTCACGTTTACTGTTCATAGTATAAACTCATAAAGGCAAGGTCCTGCCCACACCTTCCCCCTGTGGCTGGTCACATGATCCTGTATGGTTTGTTAAACTGGGGGGTTGGTTTGTAGAGAGGGGGTTTTCAATGAGTCTGTCCTGTTCTACCTTCAACCTTTTGCTTTTTCTTCCCTGTGGACTTCATGCATTTGTAGATTTGGGGAAATTCTGTCATTTGTACTTCAAATTTTTTCTTGTGGGATTTTACTTCTTGTTGAGAACACTGGAGAAGGCAAAATAAAGTTAACGGAACCATGCTTTTGAACTTGCTAAGGGGTGGTCAGGGACAACCTGAAGTGGCCTGGGTACTTCTGCTTAGCAAGGGGCGGGTATGGAAGAAGGGCGGTGCTTGTTAGCATTCTAGAGGGTGCTGGGTTAGTTCCAGTCTCTCCTTCAGTGGAGACCTCTTGATCCCAATACATTCTGTTTTCTGAGCAGCTATGAATTGTATTTTCATCCAGAAAATGCCCTGAGATAGACTTACGTTTCTCATGGCATCTTTCTCTTTGGTTTGTTGCGCTATGCTCGCGGCTCACGTTTCACTTCGTGATTTCATGTATGAACACCTCGTGGTTTCATGTATGAACACCTCGTGATTTCATGTATGAACGTGTGAAGAAGAAAGTGGTAGCGCTCAGGCTGCTACTCAGGGTGGTCATTTGTTAAAAATCATCACTAAGCATTTGCAAGTGCTCTCCTGTTCAGAGATTTTGCTTTTCTCCTTGTGCTAGATATAAATGCGGAGTTAAATGAGGTTAATGTTGCATTCGGGGAGCAACAGTTAGTCAGGGAAACAACAGCAGATTTAAAGAGAGACTGTGATATAAATATGCATGGCAGTTAGATCAGTGATGGAATGCATAGAATTTGGAAGGCTCAGTAGGGTCAGAGAGTTTCTTGTCAGATAAGAAATAGCCCCGCAAGAAAGACTGTCTGTGGTCCCAGAGCACATTAGGGACAGGACTCCAGAGGCACCCGTCTGCTGGATTCCTAAGCTCTTCTCCCTACCCTGCCATCCTGCCACCTATCCAACTATACATGTTCTTAATCCCCTCTCTCGCATCCAGAGAGGCAGGGTATTTTAATTAGTCTCTTCTAAATATGTGCCGTTCCCCCCGCCCCCGCCATTTTATCACCCAGTAATTAACCCTAATAAGTCTCCTTTGGCAGAAATGGGAAACAGCCGCTGAAGTGGCCTTGTAACGAGAGTCATGTGCCCTGCCCCCCACCCCCCACTGGTAGGTGCGCTCACTCTCTCTCCATCAGCTGACTTACTCAACTGAAGATAGAGACCTGGTCCTGTCTCCATCCTCATGCCCTTGCCTACGCTGTTCTCCTTGCCCAGAGCAGCCCTTTCCCACAAATTCCACCTCAGTCTAACCCACCCTGACCCACTGGTTCAAATGGGAGCCTGTGTGTGCAGAGCCAAGGCTAATTCCTAGCACACACAAGGTGACCACCCCGGCCAAAAGCCGTCTTTCCCGTGGCCTTTGTAATCTGTACCACTCAAGTTACGCTTGTTGGTACTGCCCTGTGATTTGTCTGTATATAGATATGTTTATCTCCTCAACTAGATAGTAAGCATCTGGGCAAAGAGGCCATGACTAATACATTCTGTTTCCCCACAGTGTCTGCTCTGTGCCCCACACATAATTCACACCAGATAAAAATGGTTGAATATGAACAGTTTCCTTTTGAGGAAATTGCCTTAAGGATGCCATAAGAGGAAAGCCTGGAGACTCTAGTACTTGTGAGAACTGGTGAATAAACCTAGGTCTTCCAAACCTCTCTGATATCCAGCCGTGCTGGAGTCTATGAGTTGCGATTGTCAGGGTTTACTACAAGTGGGTATAGTTTTGCTTGCCCAAGTGTGGCTGTTTTCTTTGTCATTTCACAAGCTTTGCTCCTGCTCAGGAGCCTCAGTGGCATCACTGCTGGACTTCAGCTACTAGACTAGCTTGTCTTGGGCTTCAGTTCTCCGGGCCTTGTACCATTCTGCCAGTTCAGTCAGTTGACTGCTTGGTCATGAGTAACTCAGGCCATGTTTGCAACCCTGCAGGGAGTCTCCCAGACAAATTTGACCTCCAGGATCCAAGTAACCTGACATCCATTTTATTAGCTCATTAACTTGTTCCTCTACAGGGCAGCCCCTAGGCTACCCTCAGCCATGGTAAAGGTGTGGTTCCTTCCTGAAATGGCCCAAGCTCATGCCCTTCCTGTGTTGACACCAAGCTCTGACAGCTTTCAAAACGTCTCTTTAGCCAGAGAGGTTGAAATAGTGACTCGGTCATATGGCTTAGTTGGAACTAGTTAATAACGGTCTGAGTACTTGTCTGAAGTCTCGGACCTTGATGAAAACCTTTGTACCCGTCCCCATCCTGAGCCAGCTCCAGCTGAGATCTTGATCTTGTCTTTCTGGACCAGCTGCCTATAGCCAGGCCCAGCAGAGAGTGAGTGACCTTCGCTCTCAGTTAAGTAGTAGTTTAATTTTTTCAGAACAGCCTGGCCGAAAACGTGAATTCAAGCAACCTAAAGAACCAAAGGGGCTGGCTGGGAAACAAGTTCAGGATTGAGACAGAACTGAGTTTGAATCCAGGCTCTACACCCTTTAGCTGGTGATTTTGAATAAACCAGTAAACTCTGAGACTCGGGTTCCTAGTGGAACCACCTCTTTCAGAGTGCCAGTGAGGTGAGCTGTGGAAAGCAGCTGGTGCCTTGACCAGCATAAAGAAGGTTCTCGACAGCACTTAGGGCTTCGTGCCCTTCCCCTCCTACTTCTGTCCCCTCACGTGGCCTTTGCTGAAAGGAATGGTTTCCATGCTGCATGGACTAGGTCTTTATTTTGTCCCCTCTGCTTTTTCTCATATTGCAACAGGCATCCCGGGCCCAAATCCTAGACAAAGCCACAGAGTATATCCAGTATATGCGAAGGAAAAACCACACACACCAGCAAGATATTGATGACCTCAAGCGGCAGAATGCTCTCCTGGAGCAGCAAGGTGAGCAGTGGAGCTCGTGGGGCAGCTGGCCCTGCTGTGCGCCAGCCAGGTCAGGGCCTCGCGCCGGGGCCTGCAGAGTCAGATCAGTGACGGAGCCATGCTCCTGAGCAGCTGCAGCCCTGCTGCTTGGGCCTGTAGTCGAGTGTAGCCATCCTGAGGCAGGGCCTGAGCCCTTGGTGAGGGAACAGTGGATTCTAAGGCTTAGCCATCTGGAGGCTTTTTTCTGACCTGCTCGCTCTCCCCTTCTTGGGGCTCAAGTGTTTCACTGGTGGTAGAGATCGCAGCTGGCCTCGGGTGCCTCAGAAGAGCTGTGAGGTCCTTGGATTGGAGTGTGCTGTGTCAGAGCCAGAGACTCCAGGTGTTCAGGGACAGTGAGCGCTCCCCGTGTCAACGGTAGTCCACTCAGGGCAGCCCATGGGCCAGGCCCATGCTGTTCTCCAATGCTCACACCCGCCTTTTCCTACAACCACAGGGGAAAGCGAGAGCTGATCAAGTTCTTTGTTCCTGGGGAATTCACTTCTCTTCCTCCCTCATGGAAGATGCAAGTAAAAGGAAATGCAAGTAACCATCTGGGTTAGAACATCTCAAATAAAATAAACTAAACCAAAATAAGTGGGTTGACCTTCCAGGCTCAAGATGAGCTGAACCGAGGGATGGGCAGCGGGAGGCGGCAGCGGGTTGGTTACCGGGCCGAGCAGCCTGCATGTAGGGGCTCCGTGTTGGAAAACCCAGGCACTCTGTGTATTGGTGACTTGCTTCCACGTGTCCAGCTTGTCTTTCCAAGTGGATCTTGTACATGAGAGCTAAGCCGAAGCTTTTCTTTGGCTGGTACATCTTCTGTCATCCTTCCCTGCTAACGTGTGACCCTCACACTCTTGTGGAGCCAGGCATTGCCGAGCCAGCCGCGCTGTTACTGCGCTGTTACTGCGCTGCTGGGTCCCACAGGGAGCTCGTGTTCCTCTCTCTGTACTGGGCTTCCACAGCAGGATGGTGACCTCACACGCCTTCTCTTTAGGGTTGGGTGGCATTGCAGAGTGGCTGGCCATATCCACTGAGCACTCGTGTCTGGCTGGGAAAGGCAAAGGGAAATGAAGTGTGCAGGTGGACCAGCCAGCAGAAAGGAGTTACTTATGAGCCACCCTGAGCCTCGGGGGCCAGCATGCCCTTCGGAAGAACAGGCTGGACCCCAACCCAAGACTCAGTTCCTCCCCTAGTCTCCAGAAGGCTGTAACCCGCTCGCTTGGTTGCCTTTCAGTCCGTGCACTGGAGAAGGCGAGGTCGAGTGCCCAACTGCAGACCAGCTACCCCTCCTCAGACAGCAGCCTCTACACCAACGCCAAGGGCAGCACCATCTCTGCCTTCGACGGGGGCTCGGACTCCAGCTCGGAGTCGGAGCCCGAAGAGCCCCAGAGCAGGAAGAAGCTCCGGATGGAGGCCAGCTAAGCTCCGCGGGGCAGGCCAGCAGTAGGGACTGTCTGTCTCTCCCTCGTCTTATCCTCCTTTCAGCTCATCTTTAGAACCCTCAGAACCATTGAAGAGACTCTTTGTTTTTTTTGTTTTTTTTTTCTCTTTCTCATTTTTTTTTTTTAAATTTTATTTTTACGTAGAAGCTCTTGGACAACAGCTCTCGTTCTCCTTCCCCGTTTCCACTTTTTTTTTTTTTTTTTTAAACGTTTCCCTTCAGGGATTCCTTGTCCCCACCAGGAATTTTTAAACCAAAACACCCCAACTTGGCAGCTTTCTCTGTGGAGGACAGACGGCCGGCCAGACCTCTGAGCACATGGTGTCCTGACCACCCACCAGCTCCTCCAGCCCCTCCAGGCCTGTGCCCGGGGGACTCCTGCCCCACCCAGGCCTCTCTTCCGGGCCATCCTCACCTGTTTGATAAGACTTTGTGAATCTGTGGACTGCTCTACTTTCAGAAGATGACCAGTTTGGAGTAATCAGAATTATTCCCCCTTCTTTTTAAGGATTTTTTTTCCCCTCTAAAAGGCTATTTATCGCTCCTATTGAAAGACCAGATCCTTGGAGAAGTTTGTGGTATAAAAGGAAGTGGGGACAGATTTGCAGCACAGAGTCTCGGCCTGTTTCACTCCTGCTTCTCTCAGCTAGCCTTAGGGAGGCCGTGTAACGCTTGCGTGGCGTGAGGGGATGGCAGCAGTGGAGTGGGAGCTGCCAGGGGGTGGCAGAGGATGGGTGGGCCAAGGAGGGAGGATCGGGTTGGGTAGAGGTTTTGTATTGAGGGCCAGTGATGATGTTTTGATATTTATTTCCTGCTACTGAAATTTGAACCCGAGTGAATTGTCCCTATTTCTGATGATGTTGGTATTGCAAAGCGACAGATTCATAAAGTAATGATCAAATCTTTCTTTCTTTCCGTGTGTATTTCTAAGAAATAGAGCCAACTGATTTTGTATGTAAATACCAAGAGCAGTTCACCTCGTACTAAACCCGCACCCCAGTGCGGACCCCTCCCCACCCTCGCCCGCCCCTCCCCTTCCGACTGTCCTGGAACCTGTCCCCATTATGTGATCCAGCCCTGGTTCTGGCTGCGGTCAGCAGATCCCAGTGAAGGGTTTTGTGTGTTTAGGCCTCATTTCTTTGTCTTTTTCCTACTCTGTCCCCGGCATTTGCTGATTTCTAGTGTATACTCTAGTCTCAGTCCGTGTTTGATTCCATTCCATGGAAATAAAAAGTATGTTGTACATACTGCTGAAGAATTGTCTTGCAAGTTAAGGCTTTCCCCTTTACTATAAGACTATAAATAAAAACTTATTTTATCCTTCTTGGTGGTGGTGTCTTCTTGCCCTAGCGAAGGCCAAGATGGTGGAGGCCACTGGGCCCATGGGGGGGCCCGAGAGTTTTAAGGACTCAGCCTGGCCCGAACAGGGCGGGGGGTGGATAAACCAGTGGTGGTGACTTTGCTCATTGCATGGAAGCTGTGAAAGATCCAACAGGGATGGAGTTATCCAGGGCAACATTTCTGGATCCAGCTCCAGCTAAATAGATGACCCTTGGGGAACTGGTCGCGCAGAGCTGTGGGTTTGGGTTTCTTCTGGTCATGAATGTCATGTCCAATCCAGGGGCGACTGGTGTTCTCTAGGACTCTCCAGTTTCTAGAGAGTTCCAACATTGTAATAGGAGGCAGCAGGGCTGCCATGGGCTGGAAGTCAAACAGGCTTCAACAGCATCCAGTTAGCTCTCCTCGGGCTAGGGACCAACCCTGCCCTGAACTTGTTTGACCTTGAAAGAAAGGATTTATGGCCAGAATACAGCTCAGCTTTGGTTTTCCTGTCTAGTTGACAGGAAATACTGCTGCTCCTAGACCAAGGGAGGGAGAGAAGTCAAATCAGGTCTTTGATTTGTCACTCTTTAGAGTGGTGGTGCCAGGGCTCCTATCTGTTGGATGTCGAATCTGTAGCCTCTTGTTGGTTAACGGGAGTTGACAGGTGGTGGATTGTGTTTCTTTAAGAGGCATTTTTACAATGTTGTGTTAATTTCTGCTATACGGCAAAGTGACTCAGTTATATATATTCTTATTCATATTTATAAGAGGTGTTTTGTAATGTGACAAGCCAGCTCCCAAAACCACGATCTAAATAAGGAAAACAAGGATGCAGGAAGAGAGCAGAATCCTGTTTGTTAATGACATTCCTTTTCAAGACAAAAAGAGACATGATAAGGGAGAAAAAGTAGGGAATGAGCAGTCTGGTGATTTCCTCAGCCTTCAAAGTGAGAGTGCTTTCTTTCCTTCCCCTTTATTGCCCTTTACTACGTCCCTTTGTATATCCAGACTATTAATTATAGATTCCATATTAACACAGAATGGGCTTGGTCAGGGTGGGTTCCCAAGCTGCAGGTGTGCCCATGTTGGTGAAGCAAACAGTCGAGCCATCCTGGAAGAGATGGTGTCCCCGAGATCCAGTCCCCGGCTCCAGGATATTGGCTGGAAAAGAAGTTGAGTTTTAGGCATCTCGAAATTCCCATAAGCCAGTTGGAAGAAAAAGGCCACAACAGGATGGATAGCGGGTTCACCTGGGAAAATCGAAACCTGGCTGGTGTGCTGACAAGCCGTGGAGAGGAAGAGGTGCTACTGGGAGCAGCTGCCTGAAAAGGAAAACCAGGTAAGAGCCCCTGGGCTGGAGGCTGTGCTCGCTAGGGAAACAAGTGAAAGCCATGGCTCACGTTCCTGCCGGTGTGCGTGTCTAGGAAGCCAGTGTATGTCCCCCGGTCACCAAAGTGACCACGGTTCACTTGCAGGTTACTCAGGGATTGGTTCTCAAGGCACTGCCCTCTGGACAGCCCAGCACAAAGCCAGAGAAACTGCTGAGGACTTGATCCGGTGAAAAGCCACCTCTGTCTCTTGCCGTGGGGAGAGCTTGATATTTTCCTCCCTTTACAATTTGCCCCAAGGGCAAGGGTATTAATGGCCCGGTTTTTAAAATTCTTACTATGCTAATCCCATCTGTAGAGTAGCTACCACTTGAACAAAGAATTGCCTAAAGCTCACAAAGCTATCAACTCAGAAAGACTTAAAAACCGGACTAGAGCAGATGATAGCCCTGAGCTGGGACTGCAGAGAGCTGGATTCCATCTCTAACATTAGAGGTGTGGTGTATTGACTCTCGGGTTCTGAAGTCTGCTTGCCTGAGTTCAGAATTCTGGCTGTTGTTCGGCGCTTTAATTTTGGGCAAGTTACTTCTCTCAGCTCAGTGTCCTCATATATAAAACGAGGATAATAATAGCTTTAACCTCATAATGTGATTGTGAGAAGCACAGGAAATAATGTTTATAATGGACTCGACCTCAGGACCAAGGGAGATCCAAGTGCCAGCTGCCCTTATCACACAGAACGTGGGACCAGGGCTAAATCTGCAAGATGCAGAAAACCCAGGTCTCCCCTGGATTCCCCCATGTCTCACAACTGCTTCCCGCCCTTGAGATGTGTGCTCCCCATACAAGGCAGGGTGAATGAAGAGGGCACGGGGCCCCAGACCTGGTGACACAGTCCAGTGCCCAAAACCAGAGAACGCACCTTAGTTCTGTTGTCGCCCCAAGTGAGGCTGTGTCATCCCCTCCTTCTGCTGCGCAGTGGTGGCTCTAAACTCCGGACACTTGGTACTCTGGCTGGCAGAATTGCCCAGAATCCCCCGCGGTGGTGGTACTTAAGGTGGACCCTTGGGCCATGCCCCAGGGGTGCTTGTTAAGAGGATTCTCAGGCTTCTGCTCCCCTGACCAGCAGCCCACCATGGCCCACCAACCAGTCGGGCTATTTAACAAGGTGGTTCTCATGCACTCAGGTTTGACTCCCCAAAGCAAAATAAGCCAGAGAACAAAAGGAAACTGTTGAGACAAGTGAGTCAGCTGAGTTGAATTAGCCAGGTGGGTCTGAGACCAGGCTCTTGAAGGCTTGAGGGTAGGGGGCGGGGAGACGCTTGTTGTAAGTCCGATGGATAGATCTACCTCGACGGTGTTTCCCTTCTCCCAGTGGGGCTCAAACGCTCATGAGGGCTGCCTCGCCACTTGTTGAAGCCCCAAGCAAAGGTGATATCATGGGGCAGCACCCATTTTTATGCCACACTGACTGTCCTGTGTCACCAAGCTGGTTTATAAGCCAGCCGGAGCAAGGCTCTCTCTCAGGCCCATTTGCCAGGCTCCGTTCTGCACAGCATGAAACTAGAGCTTTTCTTTGCTCAAAACAGTTTCTCTGTCCTGAGGAGGAAACCCATGTAGGCAAGAGGAGTTTGCCAGCCTCTACACTGGATGCACAGTGGAAAAATCATGTTAGGAACTAGGAGCCTCTGACTCTGCTGGATCATGAGTGGGCAAGACCGAGTGTCCTTCAGTTTTGAGGTTTGATAGTTTGGGGTTTACTGAAGGCATGGGCTTAACTAATACATCCCCATACTTTTCCTTGAGAAGGGGATAAACAAAAATATTTTCTACTTTATTTCTCAGATAGAGAATCATTCCCGGACCAGCTTGGAGAAGCAGGCTGAGGTGGACACAGGACTGACGGCACTGGGCAGGCCCCTGCTTGCCTTCGCTGGATGCTTTCCCAGCAGCAGCATCACCCAGTGGGCAAGTGTCGTCATTGCTCCGTTAGGTCAAGCTAGGGACAAGGAGACTGAGCTTCAGAACCAGAGCCTGGGTGGTTTAGGTCACAGGCTCTGAGCCCACCTGTCCGGACTGCCTGGCTCTGGATGACTCTGCCATGGTTTCCTGAGGCATGACACGAGGACAGCAGTAGCACAAAGTGCCGCTGTGAGCCGTGAAGGCGTAAGCTGGAACGTCTGGCACTTGGGGAGGACACGCATGTTAGCAGTTCTTAGGTCTGTCTGCCAGCATAGGTCCTGGCCGTGCAGCTGTTTGAGTTTTGTTGAGGTATGGAGTGAATCAGCTCTCTCCTTCAGTATGTTAAACTTCTCACAAGGAAGGGGCAGTAAATACATGTTGAATACCAAAGGGCATGGTAGCAGGTTTTGTTTGATTTCTGAAGGGACTCTAGCAAAACATGGTCTGCTATTGTTTGAAAGTACCTCAACTTGGGAAATGAAATACACCCTTGCTGGCTGGGTCGGAACCATCAGCCATGACCTTTCTGGTTTCCTTACCCCCTTCTCCACCCCGGTTTCAGTTCATATTTCTGCATTGCCTTCCTGATGACCTGCATTGAGCTAGCCACAGACACTGAGAACCATCCTGTGCCTGCCCTGCGTTTCCTGCTGGGGCCTCGTTACGATAAGGGTGGAACCTTGGTATTTACAGGGCCCCTTGAGCAGGGGTGAGGTGGGGACAGGCTCACCTGCTGGCTCCATGCGGTCTGATGACTGGATCCAGGGCCCACGTGCTCTAGCTCTCCCTGGCTGACGTGTGTGCCCTGAGTGCACACACACACACACACACCCGCCAGCAGGATGGGTGTGTCTAGAAAAGAGCCAAACAGGTGGGCCTGGACAGTTCACAACCAGCTGAGCCAGTTCCCTCCCGTGCCCATGTGGGATGCCAGCCGTACCAGCAGGCCCAGGTCTGACTGCCAGGCCCCATTTAGGGTAGTTTTCCTCTGATGTCCATTGCACGGGTGGGGCCCTTGTACACCCACAGCCTTCTCTGGGCCAAATTATCCAGCACAATCTCTGCTATTAATTTTTTCCAGTAAATTAAAGGCCAGAGGGGGAAAGAAAAGGAAACAATCAAGGATCTCATGTTAAGAAGTCTGTGCCAGAGCCTTCCACTCCAGCGCTGAACATGGTGAGGGTTTGAGCCTCCTGCCAAGAAAAGCAGAAAGCTGACAGCTCCACTGCAGGCCTAAAGGGAAAGGTAAGCCCTTCACAAGCCAGTTCCTGCAAGGCCCCCACGAGCCACGCAGAGTCTGGCTCAGAAAATAACCAAACAGGCGTGCGGAACGGCCGCCCACGCCCCTGGGCGCTCATCAGCAGAGAGGAGTCCGGCTGGCACTGTGGGCCCACGCACAGGCTCGAGAGTCCCATTGTTTCGTATCTCCCGGAGGCGTCAACGGCTGGGAGGTGGCAGGGGACAGATCTGGGGCTAAAGGACAGTGGCCAAAGGCTTTGGGCCAAAAGGCCCCAGCAAGGCCAGCCAGCTGAGAGGAGGAATGTCACGTCCACAGCAGATACCTACTGCAGTGGAGACTTCGGGTACAGGAACTCTGGGCTGAATGCCTTGACTATTCCCCAACCAGGAAGTGAGTCCAGGGCCCTGTCCTTCTCAGAGAGCTGCTGTGAGCCTTCCGGCAGGCCTTCTTTCCACCTGGTCGCCCCCACGAGCCCAGGTCTGGCCCTCATGGTTGCTGCCGCATCCCGAGCACAATGCCTGGCCTGTCACGAGTACCCCACACACACATAGGAGTGTGTGGGCCGGTGGACTCCGGCGCCCTGGTGAATGTCCGTCTCTGAGCACTGTTGGGTCTGTCCTGGGGTCGCTTCTGCGTGAGTTCAGTCCGTGGGTATTTGAGCAGCCTGTATTCTCAGCCCAGCACTGTCAGTCACTGGGGAGGTTTGGGGCAGCTGATGAAGCCTGGGCCCTGCCTCCGAGAAGCTTAGAGTAGGTGGAGACCAGATTCATGTACATGGCGCAAGTGTGCTTGTCCAGGCTAATGACGCCGGATGAGTCCAGAGGCTGGGGCCCTCCGTCCAGAGAGGGTCAGCATGTTGGGGGGCACTTCTCAAGCTCTTCCTATGCCTCTCGCTACCACAGTGCCAGCCTCAGGCCCCCGGTGCAGCCGGCAGAGGGGCAGGGTGAAGGCTATGTGGGGAAGGAAGGTGGGCCAGAGCCCCTACCCTGCACGGGCTCCTGGCCTGTAGGCCCAGGCCATCACAGGTATGGTGGATGGCAACATGCAGTCCCCCATCCAAGGTAACCAGCAGGCAGTACATTTTATTTTGAAAAGAATTTAGTTGTGACCAAAGATTGAGAAAGGAGTCTACTGAACCCTAAGGTACCCATTTTCCAATGTCGACAGTTACCAACATGCAATACTTCTTGAAAGAAAAAGAATAGAAAAATGCATTATTATTAAAAGAAAGAATGAGTATGAAAGAGGGACACACGAGCCAATTGAAAGAACTCCTAATAGCCAAATCTGGAACAATTGGAGCAGTAAAATAAACAACACAGTATTAAAACATTGCTATATAACCCAAAGTATAAAATAATTAATCATGATATAAGTGATTGAATGAATAAATAAATAAAGCATAGATAAACTTCCCAAACAAACTGCAAATAATTTATGTAGCTACTCTGCCCTCAAGGATGTGGGGTATAACTCCCCACGCCTCAGGTGGGCTGTGCACAGGGGCTTCCTTCTAAAGGGAAAGTGTGGGAAGGAGGAGAAAGAGGAACCTTACTGGGGGACAAACCTCAGCCAGGTGGCCAAGACTAGCAACGTCAGTGAGGAGCCATGTTGATGGCATGTACCACTGATAGGATAGGATGAAAAGGCACTTGACCTTTGTGGTCTTCCTTCCCAAAACTCAGTCTAATCATGAGAAAAAACTGACACAAATCCCAGTGGGCGAGCAGCCTACAAAATACTTGATGAGGCCTCTTCAAAACTGTCAAGGTCACCCAAGGTGAGTCTGAAAATATCACAGCCAAGAGCAAGCCAAGTGTCATGAGGTAATGAGGTATCTCGAATGGGATCCTGGGACAGAGAAAGGGCGTAGGTAAAAATGAAGGAATTCCAAATAAAGTATGTGCGCAGTCACGTCCAACCCTTTGCAACCCCCTGGACTGTAGCCTGCCAGACTTCTCTGTCCATGCCATTCTCCAGGCAAGAAACTGGCGTGGGTTGCCATTTCCTTCTCCAGGGGAAATAAAGGATGGGCTTTAGTTAATAGGTCAGTATTTGCCCTTAGTTACAATGAATGTACTATATTAATGTGAGATACTAACAAGAGGAGAAACTGGCCAAGGGGCAGAAGGGAACTCTGTGGAAGTTTATTATTTAAAATGTATTATTGTTGTTCTTTCTCACAGCTGTGTGTCTGCAGAGGGCAGAGAAAGTGTCCCATTAACCTGGGCTGTTGATGAGCCCTCCGCCCGCCTGCCTGGTTTTGTTGTTGGACATGCCTAAGAAATAGGAACGAAGAACAGTAGCCACTGGGCCCTGTGCTCTGAACCTCCTGCATCAGCTGGTAAAACATAGAGCCAAGGTTACTGCGAGGAAGTGAAAGAGGACGTCCAGGAACCAGTTAGGCGTGCCGCGCTGGAGTGGAGAAGGCTGGCTGTGGTCAGCTCCCGGGAAAACTGACTCACCATGCCTTGCCTGTGAGTCACGCAGCGTCGGGTGGCCCGCACATGGCGCGGAGAGCGCTGCTTTATGCTGGGGACTGACAGTTGGGGGTGGGGGTGGCAGGGGGGCTGGCCAGAAGGGTAAGGTGAGCCTGCCCCCACTCTTCATTATCACCATCCGCATCCTGGTGAAAGACGGGAGTAGGCATTCAAGGCCTCAGTCGTCCACCCTAGGGGAACCTCATGCACGTTTAGTCTGCTCCCCACCCCCTGAGACCACCCATTTCAGAGACTGGGAGTGGTGGGAGCACGTGGCCTTTGGAGGCAGCAGATCTGGGTTCAGGTTCAGACTCCACTATTTGATAGCTGGTGAGTCACTCCAGCTCTCTGATCTGTTTCTCCAGCTGTAAAATGCAGATAACACACCTGCCCCACCCACCTTGAGACTGAATCAAGCATCAAGTGATGAGGGGCAGTGACCAGGAGGCTGTCTCCCTCAGGTTCTTGTTTGGATGGAGGTGGCAAGGGCAATCCGCGTTCTTTTTTTTCCTTTGTCTGTCCTGGGTCTTAGTTGCAGCACACAGGATCCTTAGCTGTGGCACATGGGATCTAGTTCCCCGACCAGGAATCAAAGCTGGGCCCCATGCATTGGGAGCACAGAATCTTAGTCACTGGACCACCAGGGAATCCCTGACAATCAGCATTCTTCAGGCAGCAGGTGAGGACTTCGTAACTTGGGGGCTAATCTGGGGTAGAATTTTGTGTGTGTCAGGATGCTTTTGGTTGCAAGCAATAACAAATAATCCAACTCAAATTGGCTTCCCTAACTGAAAAGTCCAGAGGGAGATCCAGGCTGCAGGAGCAGTGTGACAGAGCTGTGGCTGTGTTTCTCAGTAAGTCTCTCAGGGAGTCTGTGTGGACTGGCCTCTAAGACAGGCTTCCTTCTAGGTAGGAAAATGGTTGCTGGAGCTCCAGGCCACACGTTGCACCATCCCTAACAGGAGAGAGCTGCTTTCCCCGTCATCGGATGTCTAGGGCTTCCCTCTCTTTGGTCTATTTTAGGCCACATCCTTGGCTCTAAGTCAGTCACTGAGGCTAGGACAAACCATGCTGATTGGCTTAGGCCTGGGTTATTATTAAACCTGAACAAGTTGCTGAAGCAGAAGGATAAATTAAAATGATTGGCTTGGGCCAATCAGGACCTGGCCTGGACCTGGGTTGGGGAGGAACACTCACACAAGCCTTTTGGCTGCCACAGTTGGGGAGGGAAGGAATGGATGCCACAATGTCCACGACAGGCTTCTAGAATCCACCATTATGGAGAACATAGTGATTAGATCGCTAGCATCCATCTCTCCCTTTTAAGAATCAGCCTGCAATGCCGGGAACCCTGGTTCAATTCCTGGGTTGGGAAGGTCCACTGGAGAGAGGATAAGCTACCCACTCCAGTATTCTTGGGCTTCCCTGGTGGCTCAGATGGTAAACAATCCACCTGCAATGCGGGAGACCTGGGTTTGATCCCTGGGTTGGGAAGATCTCCTGGAGAAGGGAATGGCTGCCCACTCCAGTTCTCTGGCCTGGAGAATTCCATGGACAGAGGAGCCTGGCAGGTTATAGTCCATGGGGTCACAAAAAGTCAGAAGCAACTAAGCTAGTTTCACACACACTACGAATTTGTACTGAGGCTTTATTCTTTCCCCATTCTTGGTCTTTGTGCTTCTGATGAAACCCCATTTCCTGCTCATGGGAGAAGCATGTGATCAATCAGTGTATTATAGTCTCCTGGCCATGGGATTGAGTCTCAGAAAAGCACTTGGCTTGATCAAAGCCAGTGAAATGCTATGATACTCACTGGGAAGGAAGTGCCTGCTGCTCTTGTCTGCTGAACTTGACCCTAAGGGTATGTAAGGTCTGGAGTTATTGCTGCTGCCATTTTAGAATCACGTGGAGAGAGCCTGATGCCAGAGCCGTTATAGAAAGATGGAGAGAAACCCATTGAAGCCACTCACAAAGCTACGCTAATTCCTGAACGTTACAGTTTATGAGTCAACACATTTCTTCTTTGCTTTAAGCCAGTTTGGGTCCGGTTTTCTGTCAGTTGCAACAGTTCTTTACATCATACAAGTCTCCTTCCTGTTCAAGGGCAGTGACTGACCTGAGCAATGCACACTGGTGGTTAAAATGTTTGGGCCGAAGGTTAGCAAGTACGTTTTGTCATTTAACACTAATAATCATGTACAGGGAAAGCATCCCAGCCACGAGAGATGTGGGAGAATGTTGAAGGGGACGGGATTTAGTCTAGATTTAGGGGTAGGCAAATACAGCCCATGAGCCAAATCTGACCCACTACATTTTCATAACGTTTTATTGGCACATAGCCATACTTTGCAGCTGTCTTGTACTACAATGGTAGAGCAGAGTTGAGTAGTTGCTTGCAAAGCCTAAAATATTTTATCAATAGCATTAGGCCACCTGAGGTGAAGAGCTGACTCATTTGAAAAGACCCTGATGTTGGGAAAGATTGAAGGCAGGAGGAGAAGAGGATGACAGAGGATGAGATGGTTAAATGTCATCACCGACTCAATGGAGTTTGGGTAGACTCCAGGAGTTGGTGATGGACAGGGAAGCCTGGCATGCTGTGGTTCATGGGGTCTGAACTGAACTGAACTTTNGAAAAGACCCTGATGTTGGGAAAGATTGAAGGCAGGAGGAGAAGAGGATGACAGAGGATGAGATGGTTAAATGTCATCACCGACTCAATGGAGTTTGGGTAGACTCCAGGAGTTGGTGATGGACAGGGAAGCCTGGCATGCTGTGGTTCATGGGGTCTGAACTGAACTGAACTTTGGCCTTTTAGAGAAATTTTGCTGCCCCCTGGTGTAAATGGTGGAAGAATAAAATATTAGCAAAATACTTCCCCCAGATGAACACCCACATCCTCAGATGGAAGCAACACTGAATACACCTGAATCATAGACCCACTAATCCCATCCATATCGAGCCCTATTCAGGAACAGAGATGCAGTAGAGAGTGGGCTTGTGGACACAGCAGGAGGAGGAGAGTGGGGCGAGCGGAAACACTCAGTGACATATACACACTACCCTGCTGTGTGAACAGACAGCTAGCGGGGCGCTGCTGTCCAGCACAGGGAGCTCAGCTCAGTGCTCTGTGATGGCCTAGAGGGGTGGGGGTAGGGGGACAGTGGGCAGGAGGCTCAGGAGGGAGGGGATATGTGTGTACACCTAGCTGATTCCTGTTGTACAGCAGAAACTGAACCCAACATTGTAAAGCAATTATATTTCAATAATAAAAAAAAGCAAAGGGGAAAGGTCTCCAGAATAGCATGGAAAGAACATGTGATTCAAGCCCTACCATCAGCTTTAGGGAAGCAGTTTCCCAAATTTATCCCAGAATGATAAGTCCTGAGTCTTTGTTAAGATGTCGGCGCTGTTATCTATACATCTGACTTTCGAAGCCAACGGATTCCATGTCTACCAACAATAAGCACACTTAGGGCACTCAAGAAGCTCCATTTTTAATTCCCGGCTATCAAGCTCCTGCCAGAAGTGCAGCGTAGTTAATACTGATGAAAAACAGGCAGGACCATGTAAGCCACCACCCTGCCAGGGGTTTATAAACTCCATTCTTCTGCTAAATTAAATCACCGGGAGTCAGTATATCAAGATCCAAGTCTAGACCTCCATGGAAGGCTATCACAGAAATGTTATTTTATAGTATGGCCTCTGCTTTTGTGTGAGGTTTTCCCAAGAAGGGGCTTCATCAAGGACATTCCTGCATTGTTGCAGCACAGTGGCCGTCATCTAACTTGCAACTTCTCAGAAATTATACCAGAGGGCAGTTTAATAACATTGTTGACTCATATTGTCATCTCAGTCAAGTTTGTGCTGGCTTATCCACAAGGACTCCTTTCTGCTCACAGTACTCTGGCAGGCTTCCCAACTTACACAGCATTCAAGGTGGGTCTAGGATAGGTTCCAGGAGGATGTTGGGGCCCATCTGGAGATAGAGCTCTGTAGTCAATTTCTTTATTGATAAGAGGAAATACTTGGGGCAACCTACCTTGAATGCTGTGGAAGTGCCTCTAACTTAAGGATCCACGATAAATCTGAGGACCCACTTGGAATGCTCTTTTAAGTCAGGAAACCCTCCAGACCCAAATGGGAGCAGAGAGAGGTCTCATGGATACACCAGACTCTCCTGAGGTAAGAATACCAGTGAACGATCTTCTTTTCTACCTTGCCAAATTTCCCTACCGTTTGGGGCCTGGCTAAAATCCTTCTTCCTTGGTAAAAAACCAGCGTAGACTGAAGCAATCCCTTCTCTTAACCACACCAATTACTACTGCAATTAATCTCTTAATACCTTGAGGCTACTGGTGTTAGAGGGTTGGCCTTTCATTGTAGTGATGGGAGGGTGCATTTCAACATGTTGCCTTGTAGCCTGAACATTTGTTAGCCTGGCAAGAACAGCACGAGGACAAGAATTGCAAGCCAGGATATGGACCTGGTCGATCTCCACCTCTGTAGGCACCTTGTTCTTTCCCATCAAGGAGGGGCAGGCCCAGAGCACCTGCCTTCTTGGCTTCTCCCTGGGAGAGGGTCTGACCAGGTGAGGAACACCAGGTGACCACATGATGCCGACCTGCCCCTGCAGCAGCTGCCCTGCCTCTCGCCAGGATGTCACCCACCGCCGAGTTCCTGCATGAGGACTCAGGAGCAAGGTCCCTGCTCGTAGGCAGGTGAAGGAGACAGACACACGACTGGAACCTGTGTGTGTGGAATGCTGGACGAACTGAAGGGCTCCAGGGAGGCTGGAGCGCACAGCGTCTCCCCCTCTTTGTTAGGGCCTCCCTGTCCTCGACTGGAGAAGGTGTGGGCAGGAGGAAGCCAAGTCACACCTCTTTGTAAATACTGACTCGCCCGGTCTGGAATCACATACAGGAGAAGACAGGTGACCCACAAGCAACTTCGTGAGCTTCTAACGCTGGACACTCGGGAGTTTTCTTGGTATCAGTCATGAATGAGAGACGTCATAGAAAAGGTTATTTTTTTATTATTTCAAGGAGGTAATACATAGTTCAGTACGCCAAAGCACTAGGAAATTAGAAGCAGCAGATGGCCAGAGTTTTTGAGATGAGCCTTAACGCTGCATCTCTGGGTCCCCATCTGCCCACGGCTGCTTATAGGAAGGCCAGACCAGCGACATGGAGCTTGCTGTGACCATCGGAGTGGGGTGAGCCAACACCACCCCAACTAACAAAGGGTTGTTCTGTGTGGGCAGCAGGGGCCCTGCCAGGCTGGACACTCTGGGCAGCGCTCAGCCCTGCCCTGGCAGCATCCAGCTTATCTAGCACTAGGTTTTATTTCTCTGAGCCTGGAGTAGGCAGGATGTGAATAAATCCTGAGTCAGAAATGAAGGTGAAAGACTTAGTAGTGTTAATACTCGGGGTGAGAGAAGACAACACTGTCTTTCAGAAGGGTGAGCAGGGAGTCGGGGCAAGAAAGACGGAAACAGCCTGGCTGAGGGCCGAAGGTACTGCTTTGCAGTCTTCAGAGGGACTGATTAGGGCACGTGATGGGGTGGCTCTGGGGCTGCTTCCTCTGGCTCAGAGTTGAACAAGAAGTTCGTTTTCCACTCATAATTGGTTCCTGGGTCTAAGCTACCACAACTGGGGCCGAGGCAAATCTTGCCCAAGCGGCAAGCTGGCCTTGGAGATGTGTGGTCAGTGCCCGGTCTGGAGAGGGAGGGACTCACACCTCCCGAGCCCTTCTCCCCCAACCCTAGCTCCTTCCCCTTGCAAGTAATCAGGCTGGGAGGCGAGGACTTTGGGCACCTCTGAGTGAAGCCCCACCACGTTATTTTCCTGGAGAATTCATTTTGGTGAGACTCAAAAGCCCCTGCCTAAGCATGGAGCAGACTTCTTTCCACCCACAGGAGGCCAGCTTCCTGGTGACGCAGTGGTAGCACACGTGAGAACCCCAGCAACAGCTCTGAACGCAGTAATACTCAGACGTCATTCATTTTGATGGACGGTCGCGCTGGCCAGCTGGCGGGGCGGGGCTGCTATTCCCAGCATGCACTGCTCCCCAACCAACCCTGGCCGGGCCAGAGCCGGGTCCAGATGCTACACAGCTGGTAGGTTTTTGGTAGGACGGGAGTGGAAATAATTTTTTAAAAACCACACCACTGTGTTCTTTGAATCAAGAGCCATCAGTTTTGTTCTGTTTAACAAAAAAGGATAAAGAACCAAGCTTCACAGCGGCCAAGGCTTGTGCAGCACAAAATGCAGTATGTATCGACATGTATAAACCTTGGTCTGACTGGGGAGATGGGTGAACACAGAGCTGCAGGACCCTATGTCCCCTACTCAGTGGCAGGCTCCGCTGATGCCTCATCCTCATGTTCCTCAAAGCCTGGAACCGGCTTCTGCAGAAAGTACATGGTAGCCTGGATCACTTTGTCTGGTCCAATATTGTACACAGGGTGAGTGGGCTGCTGCAAAGAGAAGAACAGATGCCAATCAATCACCCCATGGTCCTTGGACATGTGCACAGCCTTTGCCCATTAAATGCACTTGTAAGCATATAACAAAAATCAGAGCTGCACATGCAGATTTATCTTACAAGGCCCTAAGGTTCAACAACAGGGTACTGGTAAAAACATGTTCTAGCACATGGGACACAAAGGAATTATAGAGCCATTAAAAAAATATGCTTTCAAATATTTGATGACATCGGCAAGTACTTACATTAAATGAGGATAACAGTATGTGTGATATCCCAAACTTACATTTTAAAGTGTTTGTAGATGTGATATATATATAGAATATTCCAAAATAGGAGCAGTGACATGACTATTTAATATTTTCTAATTTATAGTTATATAAGTAAGTAAGTAAGTAAGTAAAGTCACTCAGTCGTGTCCGACTCTTTGTGACCCCGTGGACTGCAGCCCACCAAGCTCCTCAGTCCATGGGATTCTCCAAGCAAGAATACTGGAGTGGGTTGCCATTTCCTTCTCCAGGGGATCTTCCCGACCCAGGGATCGGACCCAGGTCTCCCGCATTGGAGGCAGACACTTTAACCTCTGAGCCACCAGGGAAGTCCTTATATATATATCTCAATTTTTAAAACAATGAACATGCACTTATATTTATAATCAAGAAAAAGGTACACAACCCTAACATTTAAGTAAATGTGTCAGGCCATATATAAATTATTTTATCCCACTGCACCACAGAGACTCTGGTTTGAGACAGGGTACAGTCCTGGGCCAGTATTCAGGATTCTTCCACTCTGGGTCAATGAAGAAGGGGACATAATTGCAAGAGATTTAAAAACTTCAAAGAAAATGCCATGCCCAGCTTCATGCCAAAATATAAAAATTTTGATAAACTGAGCAGCTTTATAGAACAATATGGATTTTCAAAATTGCTCAAGAAGAAATTCTTTAAAACCTATATGAATAAGTTAAATAACAATTGTTTATTCTGCTATAACCATTTCCCCCACCCCACCAAATATTAGGTCTACCTGTTTTCTCAAGCAAGTGTTAGCTTATAATCTCTAACTTACACAAAATTTTCCAAAGAAAAAGTAGGGTAGGAAGATACCTATCTAATTTTATGAGGCTACATTATCCTGAAACACAAACTGGAAAAGAACAGTACCATAAAACAAAAATTTAGATCAATCTTTCTCATGAACACACATGCAAAAAAAAAATCCTAAATAAAAACATGAGCCAAAAATACCATCAGGGCAACTCCAGCAGTGTGATAAACCAGCACACACACACTCTCTCTGTTATAACCGAGTAGGGTGTATCCTTCTAATGTAAAGTTAACATCAAAATGTGTATTAACAAAACATAATACAGATTAAAGGAGAAAAACCTAGATGTGGAAAAAGCATTCAATAAAATTTAACACTAGATTATGATTCAAACAAAAAACAACTCAGCAGACCAGGAAAAGTGGGGGGCATATCCTTAACTTGACACGAAGGTGAAGGTAAAGTCGCTCAGTCATGTCCGACTCTTTGTGGCCCCGTGGACTGTAACCTACTAGGCTCCTCCATCCATGGGATTCTCCAGGCAAGAATACTGGAGTGGATTGCCATTTCCCCTATCAAAACCTCACAGTCAGCATCTTCCTGAATGGTGGAATTACAGAAGCCTTTCCATTACAATCTGAACACTCTATTACCACTTCCGGTCAACACTCCACAGAGCGTTTAGCCAACATAGCAAGATAAATAAAATTATCTTATATGGCAAGATAAATAAAATTCTTAAGCATCAGGAAGGAAATGGCAAAGCTGTCCTTATTTGAAGATGACATACGGTCTAAATAAAAAAATCCAAGAGATTCTGTAGACAAACTATCACCAAATATTAGGAAGGTTCAGTGGGAATTCCCTGGTGGCCCAGTGGTTAGGACTCCAGGCTTCCACTGCAGAGGGCTGGATTTGACCCCTAGTCATGTAACCAATGGCGCCCACTCCAGCACTCCCGCCTGGAGAATCCCGTGGACAGAGGGGCCTGGCGGGCTGCAGTCCATGGGGTCACTGAGAGTGGACACGACTGAGCGACTTCACTTTCACTTTTCACTTTCATGCATGGGAGAAAGCAATGGCAACCCACTCCAGTACTCCTGCCTGGAAAATCCCATGGGCAGAGGGGCCTGGTGGGCTGCAGTCCATAGGGTCGCTAAGAGTCGGGCACGACTGAGCGACTTCGCTTTCACTTTTCACTTTCATGCATTGGAGAAAGCAATGGCAACCCACTCCAGTACTCCTGCCTGGAAAATCCCATGGGCAGAGGGGCCTGGTGGGCTGCAGTCCATAGGGTCGCTAAGAGTCGGGCACGACTGAGCGACTTCGCTTTCACTTTTCACTTTCATGCATTGGAGAAGGCAATGGCAACCCACTCCAGTACTCCTGCCTGGAAAATCCCATGGGCAGAGGGGCCTGGTGGGCTGCAGTCCATAGGGTCGCTAAGAGTCGGGCACGACTGAGCGACTTCGCTTTCACTTTTCACTTTCATGCATTGGAGAAAGCAATGGCAACCCACTCCAGTACTCCTGCCTGGAAAATCCCATGGGCAGAGGGGCCTGGTGGGCTGCAGTCCATGGGGTTGCTAAGAGTCGGGCACGACTGAGCGACTTCGCTTTCACTTTTCACTTTCATGCATTGGAGAAGGCAAACCCACTCCAGTGTTCTTGCCTGGAGAATCCCAGGGATGGGGGAGCCTGGTGGGCTGCCTTCTATGGGGTCGCACAGAGTCGGACACGACTGAAGTGACTTAGCAGTAGCAGCATGTAACTAAGATCCCATAAGTTGCTTGGAGCAATCAAAAAGAATTCAGCAAGGCGGCTGGGTGCAAAGTTAAACAATTATCAATAGCATTTCTATACATTAATAACAGCCAATAATAAAATAAAATGGAAAAAATACTGCAGTCACAATAGACACAAAAACTATAAATTTCTTAAGACATAAATCTAACAAGATATGCTAGTCCTTTGTGGGAAATGATAAAAGACTATTAAAATATAGGTTAAAAACCTGAAAAATATTAAGGGAAGCCTTAATATTAAAGTCAGTTGTCTCCCATTCAATGCAATTCAATGTAATACAAATTGCACTAGCTTTTATGTTTGTGTGGAACTTAATAAGCTGATCCTAAAATGCACAGGAAATCCTAAAATGCAAAAGGCAAAGGATAATGAAAACAACAAAAAAAGAATGGGGTGGGTGAGTGAGACTTGCTTACATGCATTTAAGATTTGATAAGACAGTGAAGATAATAAAACAGACCCATGGAACAGAGTGTCCAGAAACAGAATCAACTCATAAACAGAAACTTGAGTATGTAACAAACATGTGATACACATCAGTAGGAAAGGTTGTAAACTTCAGTAAATGGTGCTGGTCAACTGGTATCCAAAACAGGAAAAAGATAAAATTATATCCAACCCTCACTACAGATGGAAATCCATCCCAAAAGAATTTTAAAAATTAGATGGGAAAAGCAAAATTTACATTGTTTAGAAGAAAATGTATTTATGACCTCAGGTAGGAAAAGATTTCTTAAGTAACCCCATGCCCACCCAAGCCTTTGAAAACCAGAAAGGCAAATAAAATTATTCACTTCAGAGTTAAAATCTTCTATTCAACAAAAAACACTAATAAGGTGAAAAGTCACAAACTGGAAGAGACTCACCACACACACAGTATCACAAGCACACAAAGAGCTACAAAACTCGTAAGAAAGAGCAGACACAATTACAAATCAGTAAGAAAGTGAGCAAAGGAAAAGAGTGGCTGGGATTTACAGAAGACGTGATACAAATGGCCAAAAAAATGTCTGCGGAGACGCTTAGCCTCACCAGTAACCAGGGAAATGCAAGACAGAACTGAGACACCACTAGTCAAGTTAGCGGAAAGGAGATCTCTAACTACAGCACAACTCAGCTTGGTGTGGTTTGAGTGAAAAATAACCCAGTCACACAGGGGCACAGTTCAAGGCCATCCAGTGAAGATGAAGGTGGGTGTTCCAGAGAAACTGCAACAAGAATGTTCACTGCAACACCTTGTGTCACAGCACAAGCTGAAACCAGCTCGATGCTGACCAGCAGGAGACTAGGGAACGCAACGGGCACACCTAGACAAGGGGCACCACACAGTAGCCGAGATGAAGTCAAAGCAACATACGTGAAGTCGGCTAAACCTCAGGGCAACGTCAGTGAGAAAAGTGACGCAGAAGAGAACGGTTATACGGCAGTGGAAAGCATACAAAACATCTCTAGTATCTGTGGGTACACACCTCTCACACCTCTGCAGTGACAGCACAAAGACACCTGCAGGCGTGACCAATGATGGGTTCAGGATGGGCTTACAATGACGAAGGGGGGAGGGAAGGGACCGGAAGAGGGCTGCATAGCAGGCAACCACATAGAAAGCTGAAGGGTTGCTGCTTGGATTTTCTCAATTAATTAGTGAGGCTGAGCATCTTTTCATCCACCTACTGGCCATCGGCATTTCTTCTGCTGGAATAGTTCATGGCAGTCCGCACGGGCACATCATCTGATGGCCAAGGACAGTCTTAGTAGGAGTCATGTCTCAGGCTCCTGACTAGGTTCAGAAGCATCGCCTGTGGCCAGGCTGGCCTGAGGCTGGATGCTGCGGTGAACACCCCACCCACAGAGGGCTGATGGTTTTTGAGAGAAAGCCCAGTTAAACACACACATGACAAACTGTGCTGGTGCTGAGGGGCACAAATCAGGCTCTGGCCAAGCGTTTCCGGGCATCTCACTTATAGACGGTGGTCTGAGAGGGTTTCTCTGGATGCAGGGCTGCGCGTCGAGAGTTCTAAGAGAAGACATCAGCCACACGGGGAGGGGCTGCTGCTGCAGATGCAGAAACCACTGCCGCGGAGCCAGCTTCCTCGGAGACGGGGACTAATGACAAGTGGTCTGGGTCCTAGACTCCGGGACACAGGCATACCCGCTCCGTCGCAGGCTGGATCCCTGCTTAGAACCTTGAGTTTGCCAGTCAGGTGCTCACAAATGGGGAATGGGCTGCAGACGGAGCGGGTGTGGGGATGGTGAGCTCACCAGCCCGTCCATGGGGGACACTCGTGCCGTCGGTTCTGGAGGCCCCACAGGGCTGCTGCCCTCCTGCCAGCCCCGTCCTGGGGCCCTGCGGAGAAGCGGTGGTAAGCCCCACCCCCGCCACATCCCGCCTTACCAGGGCGTTTTCAGGTACACCCAAGACCACATCGTGCAACATGGCTCCGCTGCCGAAGTGCTGGGCTATGGACAGGCCACTCAGGCAGTAGCAGGTGTGGTAGAAGTCCCGGGACCTGCAAGGATGCGGCAGCTCTGAGCAGGTATCCTCTGCCCCCCACCCACCTCGGCACAGCCTCAGACGACAAGGCCATAGATAAGGCCCAGGAAGCACTTGGGCGACCAAACCCTCCCTCCACAAGCCTAGAAGCCTGGCTTCCCCCAGCAGCATTTTTCAGAGCTCCACCCTGCCTGACCGCAGGAACTGTCTGTCCTCTTGACTTCCTTCTAGGAAGGGCTCTCCAGGGTAGTGTTGCTAAATCCATAGAGTACATTAAAAAAAAAAAAAGCCATAAAAAATCCCCACACCAAAATTTCTAGAAATGGGTCAAATTCTTTCCTCAAATGGGTCAAAATTTACAAATGGGCAAATTTCTGGGGGCCAGCCTTCAGCTGAGCCTTCCCCTGGATGCATGCAGGAGGGGGCAGGATGTGTGTGTATGTGCAGGGGGCAGGGAGGGGGTCGGATAGGGGGATGAGGGGAGTGAGCAGCAAAGGGAACAGGACTTGATTGGCTTCCCTTTTTCTTTCAGTATGGCACCTACAGGTGTTCAATCTACTCTATGAAAGCTGTGATTATAATCTCTGTTTATGACATTCTTGAGAGTCCCTCAGGCAGCAAGGAGAGCAGTCAATCCTAAAGGAAATCAACCCTGACTATTCACTGGAAGGACTGATGTTGAAGCTGAAGCTCCAATACTTTGGCCATCTGATATGAAGAGCCGACTTGCTGGAAAAGACCCTGATGCTGAGAAAGATTGAGGGCAGGAGGACAAGGGGACGACAGAGGGTGAGATGGTTGGATGGCATCACCGACTCAATGGACATAAATCTGAGCAAACTCCAGGAGATGGTGAAGCGCAGGGAAACCTGAAGTGTTGCAGTTCTTGGGGTTGCAAAGCATCGGACTCGACTTAGTGACTAAACAACAGCGTTTTAAAACCCTGTATCCTGTTCTATTTAGGTCAGTTTGGTTAAATAAAAGAGGAAAGAAACGTTACCCATGCAGCAGTCTGTTTACCTGGCAAGGGGGTGCAGGTAAGCCGGGAAAAGGAGGAAGCTGGAAGCGCAGGATGGACGCATGGTGGACAGGGCTGCTCCGTGCCTGGCTGCAGCTGCACGGAAAGCAGGCCTGCGTGCTCAGCCCCCTCGCCCCGCCCTCCCCAGAGACAAGGCACTCACTTGCCGGGTTTATCCAGAAGCCCCCCAGTGGGGCATTGGCAGCACATCAGGATGTACTCCTGCAGGGCCTGCTGGTGAAACATCCAGCGGCTCATGCTGAGGGCAGGGTCACCTGCAGAAGACAAAGGGTCACTGCGCGCCTGGGCCTGGGAGACGTCCGGCGGATGATCAATGCCTACTTTGTATTTTATGATCCAATAGGAAGTCAAGGTTTCCCCCCAGACGGCTTGGACTAACCTTGAAAATCACACTCTTGGGACACGTCCCTTCTCCAGAACCTTAAAATGGGTCAGAGAGCAGCAGGTCAGAGCAGCACTTGGCTTTACCTGAAGCGTCTCCTTCTGCTTACCTTGGATGGCAGTTCTAAACCACATCCCTTGCAGGCACAGACAAGCTTTTTAGCTCAGCTTTCCACACTGACCTCTGCTACTGCGCCTGACTGGGTTCACAACTCCTCCCCTTGGGCTTCTTAAGACTTTTCCTCTAGCGTGTCTCTTGTCAACCAGACTCTTGATTAGCTGCGAGAACTCCAACAGGGGTAATACTGGCTGTTGCTTCCATGTCTCTTAGCCTGAATTTAATCCATCTCTAAAGGGAATTCTCCAGCTAGTCTCTTGGCTCAAAAAGTTTCTCTAAGAAGAATTCTAATAACCACCCTCCTGCATCATATGATAGTCTAAGCAGAAATTGGGATTCTGGTGATAATACTGAAGTACTAATACTGGCCAGCAACTGAGCTTCTTCACTCTGAAGTTCAACCAGCGGTCAGAGAATCTGTGGACACGGTTATCAGGGGAGGAGGAGGGACAAATTGCCACCCAGCAGATGTGCACGGAAACATTTATATGAGAACTGTTTTTAAAAATACACATATAGGATGTGCATTAAGTCTTCGGTCAATTTTACATTTTGATGCCTGGGCTACAAAGGTAGTGAACACCCTGTAAATGGCAACTGAAAGGTAAATTTTTCTGTCTTTTTTTGTTTTATGCATTTTTCTATACAGGTATGATATTTTCTATACAGGTATGAAAGACATATGATTATGTCTTTCATTTAACTCTAGAGGCATACATTTTTCTGTTCTGCTACATAATCTTCATAACCATCATTCTGAAAAGCCACAGATAAGTGGACACATATAACGGCATCAATATAGGCCCTGGACCCAAACTCGCACATATATGCATAGAGAATCTTCTACGGTAAAAATTCATCAAAGTTTATAGCAAATGTGGTACATAAAAAGAACTTTCCAAAAGAGTTAATTTTGGAATAGTCATATACATAGACTACTACAGAAAATAATCATTTTCAGATTTCTTAAATGAGAGGTGGGAGGAGAGATGGGGGCAGTTGCAAAATGACCGCTATCTCCCGGGTTGAACCCTGGATGACGTGCACGGCCGGCTGATGTTTGGGGGCCGCATACAAAAGCCACTCATCTTCAACACTCAAGTCCCGCCCGGCCCCTGAGATGCTCACACTGGAAGAGGCACACGGGAACGGAACCTAAGGAAGAGGAGCACAGTCAGGGCCCCCTTCTGGGGCTCAGCCCAGGACACACGCTTCCTGAAGTGCTCACGGTGTTATATTGTGAGCACAGCGCTGTAGGAGATACACACAGATATCATGGGACTTCTCTCTAGCGTACTTGTTGCCAAGGCTGTTTCCAGTTCCTTGCAATCATAAAAAATGCCGCAGTAAACACCTCTGTAAATCTTCTCTATGTTTAGGATTATTTTCTTGAAATAGATTCAAAGGAGTGGAATGATTCAGTTAAAAAAGAATAAACATTTCTAAGGCTTTTCATAGATACTGATAAACTGCTTTAAGACTTTATATAGCTGCCAGTAAAATTTAAGATTTTCCCTGTACTACCTTCAGCATTGGTTCCTTTTAAAAAGTTCTCAGTGATGCATGTATAACTGAATCACTTTGCCATACACCTGAAACTAACACAGTTAATCAACTATGCTTACAGTATAAAATAAAAATAAGATAAAACATCATATATGGAAATAAGTTTTCAGCATTTAAAATGTTAAAGAGTACCTAATCATTTATCTTGCTTTTAATTACTAATCAGGGTGAAGTTTTTTCATAACTTGCTTACTAGTTGTATTTCCTTTTGAAAGTATCCTTTGTCCTCTGAGATATAAGAGTCAATTTTATTAACCTAACTTTTAACTATATTTACCCTTTATCTGTATCATATGGTATGCTTATTTCTCCCTTTTTGCTCTACTTTTTGGCTAAATGGTTTTTTTAAATTACATAAATATAGTTTACCTATATGCCATAATGACACTGTTAATTTTTCCTTTGTGATTTCTTCTTTTAAGAAGCACATTCAATGGGCACAGGGATTGTGGCAGGGTGCAGAGGGGTGGGGTGTGTGTGCAAATCTTAAAACTGATCGCAGGGGTGGTTGCACAACTCTGAAAACACTAAAAACTACTAAATTGTACACTTCAAATCAGTAGATTGTTCAGCATGTATATCTCAAGAAAGGTGTTATTTTAAAAAGCATATTTATCAAAGTTTAGGATTAACTGTATGAAACATTAGTATAAAATATACCTTTATTTCATATCCTATGATAAATAAAAGACCTTAAGGTAAATGATAACCTATCGCTAAAATTGGAAACTGAGAAGAAAATGCTATGTTTATTATTAAATAGATTATAGTGTTGCGGTTACCTCCTACATTTCTCAAAGTTCATAAACTCGACAAGAACTTCCTGAGATCCTGAATTCGCACATCCACACACATAATCACAGAGGGATAAAAGGAGATATGATTAGAGAGTGATAACTGTGTCTTTTAAATCCTTTATCTCTCTTCCTTAAAATACAGATCCCCATTATAATGTCATTTTGCATTTCAAAGGTTCCTTTTATCTGAGAAATCAAAAGTTTTTCCAACGGTAACTGACAGGTACAGACACATGGAGCTCAGTCTTGCAGGTGGACAACTATGGAGTATTCCCAGCCAGCAACTAGTAACTATCAATCCAAACGGAAACTCACAGGCCTGCTGCGGTCTTACTGCTCCACACAAAAAAAGTGACTTAGCATTGGACACTTTAAATATATTAATAATAATTCATTCTTCTACTCAAATACTGTCTTCTATGCCTAAGGCAGCCACCTCATGGACTACTGACGGCCTGACGACCACTCGCCGAGTCACGGATGGCCTGGGTTCATGTGCTACAGTGTGCTGGTCCCACGTCATCATTTTAATTATCAGTGTCAGCATCAACACCTTTGAAAAACATATTTGTTCACTTACTAAAATAAAAGTAATACATATGGTAAAAGAACCGTGGTGTTGGAGAAGACTCTTGAGAGTCCTGTGGACTGCAAGGAGATCCAACCAGTCCATCCTAAAGGAAATCAGTCCTGAATATTCACTGGAAGGACTGATGTTGAAGCTGAAACTCCAATACTTTGGCTACCTTATGCGAAAAACTGACTCATTTGAAAAGACCCTGATGCTGGGAAAGATTGAAGGCAGGAGGAGAAGGGGATGACAGAGGACAAGATGGTTGGATGGCATCACCGACTCAATGGACATGAGTTTGAGTAAACTCCAGGAGTTGGTGATGGACAGGGAGGCCTGACGTGCTGCAGACCATGGGGTCGCAAAGGGTCGGACACGACTAAGCAACTGAATTGAATTGAACAGTGGGATATAAAACTTTAAAAGTATGTTTCCTGGGACTTCCCAAGTGAATTGCATACATACTGCTTTGAAACCTAACTTTGACTACAGTATATTGTGAATATCTTTCTACATCGCCTCTCCTTCTGATTCCCAACATCAGTATTTTGTCCACCACTCAAAACTCCCTCCCAGATCCCTGCCTGGTCCAAGTCCACTATTTGCTGAGAAGTGAGCTACAGGCCTAATATGGGCCTCCTCCCAGGGAGTGAAAAAAGCTAGAAGCACAGAAATTCACAGACAACTGACTTTCTTCCACAGGCAAATGTGGAAATATGACCAATCCTCCAAAATTTGTGCTATAAAAAGCAAAATGTAAAGCAGGGACCCTGTGAAGACTTGGGATGGTAGGGCTCCTGTTACCCTCTCATCAGATTCTCCCGACAGCTACAGAATGACTGCATCTTATCCCTTCCAGGGACAGGCCTACGAAAGGCGGAGGGTATTACCAGAGGTTTGACCTCACCAGTTCCAAAAACAGAGATCACTAAAACCCCAAGTTATTTTTTGTTTCGAAACATTGGACTCTCAGGGAATTTCTGATTTCCTACTATAATGTCCAAAGCAGAGACCATACAGGCTCCAGAGTCAGCGGGAGGCCTCAGCTCATCACCTTGAAACCTGAGCTCTAGGCAGAGGAATCTTAGGACAGGGAAGGTGGGGTGACGGAGACACAGGAGAGAGCCTCAGTTTACTTCAAATAAGAAACTAATGCAAGGGACTCAGGAAAAAACAGCCAAACAAGAGAAAGTTGTGTGTCCGGCAAGCGGGTGGGCGGGAGGATAGGGGGCAGTAGAAAAGAATCGTATCTCTACATTTGAGCAAAGAATAACCCAACTACTAAGCTTTCTTCTGGGCCAAGGGCTCATACTCCGAGACTGGTCAGCATGCAGCAGGGCTGCCACGACCTCCCCTCTCCCATCGGTTTCCCTCCTGTTCTCACATGAAGTAAATGAGAAAGATGATTCAGATGGCAGCCTGAGATTTTGAGAGGTAACAAGGGAAGGCTCCCAGAAATTTGCTATTTCCCTGCCTGGATTTGCATTCCCATCTGAGGTCCCACAGAGATGATGAACCTAGGTCTCTCTAGTCCAGTGGTGCGGGGGTTGGGGGTAGGGAGGCAGTACCAACCTGCATCCAGGATTCTTCAGTGAATTTAAAATATGACACTTCTAATGGCAGCCGCCACGCAGCCAGCCTGGCATGGTGGATCTTTGCTCCAGGGGTTCTTTCTGCCTTTTTGGCAACCATGGGGTCGCAAAGGGTCGGACACGACTAAGCAACTGAATTGAATTGAACAGTGGGATATAAAACTTTAAAAGTATGTTTCCTGGGACTTCCCAAGTGAATTGCATACATACTGCTTTGAAACCTAACTTTGACTACAGTATATTGTGAATATCTTTCTACATCGCCTCTCCTTCTGATTCCCAACATCAGTATTTTGTCCACCACTCAAAACTCCCTCCCAGATCCCTGCCTGGTCCAAGTCCACTATTTGCTGAGAAGTGAGCTACAGGCCTAATATGGGCCTCCTCCCAGGGAGTGAAAAAAGCTAGAAGCACAGAAATTCACAGACAACTGACTTTCTTCCACAGGCAAATGTGGAAATATGACCAATCCTCCAAAATTTGTGCTATAAAAAGCAAAATGTAAAGCAGGGACCCTGTGAAGACTTGGGATGGTAGGGCTCCTGTTACCCTCTCATCAGATTCTCCCGACAGCTACAGAATGACTGCATCTTATCCCTTCCAGGGACAGGCCTACGAAAGGCGGAGGGTATTACCAGAGGTTTGACCTCACCAGTTCCAAAAACAGAGATCACTAAAACCCCAAGTTATTTTTTGTTTCGAAACATTGGACTCTCAGGGAATTTCTGATTTCCTACTATAATGTCCAAAGCAGAGACCATACAGGCTCCAGAGTCAGCGGGAGGCCTCAGCTCATCACCTTGAAACCTGAGCTCTAGGCAGAGGAATCTTAGGACAGGGAAGGTGGGGTGACGGAGACACAGGAGAGAGCCTCAGTTTACTTCAAATAAGAAACTAATGCAAGGGACTCAGGAAAAAACAGCCAAACAAGAGAAAGTTGTGTGTCCGGCAAGCGGGTGGGCGGGAGGATAGGGGGCAGTAGAAAAGAATCGTATCTCTACATTTGAGCAAAGAATAACCCAACTACTAAGCTTTCTTCTGGGCCAAGGGCTCATACTCCGAGACTGGTCAGCATGCAGCAGGGCTGCCACGACCTCCCCTCTCCCATCGGTTTCCCTCCTGTTCTCACATGAAGTAAATGAGAAAGATGATTCAGATGGCAGCCTGAGATTTTGAGAGGTAACAAGGGAAGGCTCCCAGAAATTTGCTATTTCCCTGCCTGGATTTGCATTCCCATCTGAGGTCCCACAGAGATGATGAACCTAGGTCTCTCTAGTCCAGTGGTGCGGGGGTTGGGGGTAGGGAGGCAGTACCAACCTGCATCCAGGATTCTTCAGTGAATTTAAAATATGACACTTCTAATGGCAGCCGCCACGCAGCCAGCCTGGCATGGTGGATCTTTGCTCCAGGGGTTCTTTCTGCCTTTTTGGCACTGTTTTGGCCACGTGCATAGTGCGGATTTTCAGTCTGGCATGACTCACACAAAGCCCAGCATCGGAACCTGTGGCTTCACACTCAGCTGAGGTGGCAGTCACCACGCGGCCAGGCGCCCACCTCTCCCACCTGCCACAGCCGGTGTGAAGCAGCAGTGACCTCTGAACCCAAGGACGAAATCCTAGCTGGCACACGCGTGCCTAGGGCAGGAGGGTCCACACTGGGTACTCAAGATCCAGGATGGACAGAGCCTGTTTCAGCCCCTCTAACCAAGCTCCCTGGCCTCGACTCGGTCAGCAGCCGAGGGGAGCCGCCAGCCCCGCCAGCACCCCGGGCTCACCTTGGGCGTGCAGTGCGCGGTGAAGCAGGGGCAGGAGACCCGCCTGCCAAAAGGAGTAGCAGCCGTCCACCAGCTTGTTGCAGCGGCCCTGAAATCCACCTTCAAACCTCATCTGCCGGCTTGTCACCCATTGCTGAGCGTGAGACAGAGAAGACAGAGGCGCCAAGGTTAAGAGAGACACGTGGTCCAGCCAGCTCTCCAGAGGCCGGTCTGGGAGGGAGCGTTCCCAGGCTTTGGCTTGTCAGCTCCCGTTCCCTTGCTTTGACCTCAGACATCCTCGCCCTCAACGTCACAGAGGGCTCTACACTGCAACAGCTAGTTCAACCCTCTGGAGGCAACCAACATGAATTCCTGCTCAGGGCTTAAGAGACAACTAACCACCTGTCCTGGGTTCCAAGAGGGTTCTGGTGCTGAAAGAACAAAGGGGCCAGCCTGGCCTGGAAGAAGACCTGCAATAATGCCTCTTAATAAACAAGGTGTAACTAGGAAGCTTCAGGCCAGACCACTGGTGGCTCGTTTCTATTCACTTTCCTTGCTCAGGGAAGTTTATTAAAAGCAAATAAATGGAATTTTGCGCCACAGGTCATCAGACAATTTCACACCATTTTGGGCAAGGAGATTCACCCCAGGTTTCCTAGCACAGCCCTCAGCCCTTGCAGAACCGGGGGCAGAAGCCACGGCTCCGTGGGCTCTAGCCACTCTGCTGCTCCCGCGCAAACTGGCTGGCTGACAGAAGAAGAGCCTTTACCCTGAACCTGTAAAATGCCTCCTGGTGTCACTCAGTGGTCACACATGATACATTCCTCCCTTATCTCCAAGTTTCCCAAACACACTCTACTTCGAACATCAAGATAGTCGAGGGCTTGGCCTCGAGGAATGAGCAGACCAACTGGCTGAGCAGATAATATTTCCATGTCCCTCCCAGCCCCTCAAGACAGTCGCAGCCACCAGCCAGGATCTCAAGGAGCTGCTTCACCAAACTGAAAGGTACAGAGGAGGGCACTCCCCTGGACCTACGTTTTACTACACTGAGTTCCTGAAACGAGTCACTGAGGACCCCCTTTGGAAGAACCAGTCCAGGCTTCCTTTAACAACTGTAGAGTTCAGATTATATCCCTGTTCAAGGCAACACCACCCATAGAGTCACAGTCCTAAAATTCTTAGAAAGACACAAAAAACACTGCACCGCAGGTCCACACACTAATAGATCCGCAGTCCGCCTTACATGAGCCAGTGCCTTAGGACTGATGCCATCCAATGCAAGTAGGCGGAGCGTGACTCGAGAAAACAGGCACTACGGTAGGGAGTCCCTCCTTCATTTTTGCTTACCCCACAGATTAAGTGTTTATAAGCCAGACTAAATAATTTTTTTCAGTGTCTAAGCCCATGGATTTATTCTGTTTCCCTCGGCTATAGGTGAAGGTGAAGTCGCTCAGTCGTGTCCGACTCTTTGCGACCCCGTGGACTGTAACCTACTAGGCTTCTCTGTCCACAGGATTCTCCAGGCAAGAATACTGGAGTGGATTGCCATTCCTTCTCCAGGGGATCTTCCCGACCCAGGGATTGAACCCGGGTCTCCCGCATTGGAGGCAGACGCTTTAACCTCTGAGCCACCAGGGAAGCTCGGCTATATGAATTCATAAAATCCTTCAGATATGGGTCCTAGTTCTCCCAGAGCAAAAAGAAGGGAGAGAGTACTTTGGGTAAGAAGGATGCACCTACTACATACCAGGCTGTTTTGTGTATATTATCTTCTCTGACCTTCAAAGAACTATTACCTCTACCTTATGGAGAAAAAGAGTTGAAGTTAAAACAGATTAGACAATTTTCCCAAGGTCACATGGCTATGAAGTGGCAGAGAAAGGGTTCAAATCCAGAACACTGTTACTGGAACTGAGACATCTGCTTATTTCTTATTTCTGCCTGGGAGATGGGGCTTTTATGTCTCACACATTGTTAGTGATCAGGTTTTTAAATGTCTGATAAACTCTAAGTCTATGCATAAAGTTGACCATTTGGGCATAAACCCTTCAGGCTTTAAGAACCTCCAAGAAGAGTATGCTACAGGAGGAGGCTTCCTAAAGGCCAAGACAAAATGCCACTGGTCATATCTGTACAGGGAAAAATATAAACTCTCTTGGGACCCCATGATGGGTCTCACAACAGTTCCTACAATGGCAACTTGACATCTGAACTTGGAGGATATCAATGTCAGTTGCAGCTGATTTGCTTTGAGGTCATGATCAGGGAGTAAAAGTTTCACCAAAGACAGCTCTTTGGTGGCTGTGTGTGTGTGTGTGTGTGTATACCAGGCCTCCAGTGATAATTTAGCTACAATCTAACAAGTCCCTGAAGCTGACTGCACTCTGGATAATGAGTTCACTCTGAATAATGGGCAAGAGCTTGGAGTTGAGACATAAATGCCTGGGCCACCCGCTCCGTGTATTCCCAGCTGTGACCAGCTCGTGTAAAGGTAGCTACTAAACACTCACATGGTGCGGAGGGTAATAAAAGCTTTTCTCATAACTTCTTCTGCCAGGAGAATCTTTCTAAGACACGTGAAAACCTCTAGTTTTAACAGACAGAAGCTATACTCTCCTAGAAGTAGGAGGCAGGTACTGTGGCCGCCCCCAGATGTCTGAGGGACCAAGAAGGCTCTGGGGTTGGCCTAATACACGATGTAGAAGGTTCAGGGCAGGAAGAAGGTAGCCGAGACCGAGAGCAGATGTTCACCCCTGCACTCTCTCATAACAGTGCTGGGCGATCCAACAACTGCATCTGAAGCTTTGTTACACGACTGCCAGCCCAGAGCTCAAGGTGGGAACTGCTAGCTCTTCACACAGACAAACGTCCCTGAAACCAGCATGTCCGAACGGTCACATCCCAGGGGCCTGGGGCCTGAGGGGAAGACAGATCACCAAGTACTTACTAGTAAGCTCTTCAGGTTCAAGGAGCGCTCCTTCTTGAGGATGACCAGTGCAGCCAGGCCACAGAACGTGTAGCCGCCATGGGCTTCCATTCCTGGTACCCCGCCGATCCCACCTTCCCAATTCTGACACCTGGGAGGAGGTCGAGAAAACCCGACTTGAGTGTCAACCAATGAGCACCCTGGATGGCAAAGAGTGAAGTGGCTCAGCTTAAGGCATAAACTGCTGCAACTATATTCATTATCTTGTGATAAACTATAATGGAAAAGAATATGAAAAAGAATATATATATATATATATA
>SJYX01015730.1:0-48838 GCA_006410675.1 Oreotragus oreotragus
ACACAGTCAAAGGCTTTGGCATAGTCAATAAAGCAGAAACATGTTTTTCTGGAACTCTCTTGCTTTTTCGATGATCAAGTGGATGTGGGCAAAGCCCGCATGCCTGAAGGCTAAACACCCCTCCTCCAGCCTGGAGTCAGCTGCTCCAGTCTGACCACAATTCTTACTTGCCAAAGGGGCAATTCCACCAAGATATTCAGAAGAAAGAGAAATTCACTTAGGTCAGCCCAACAAGTGTCAATTCAGGCTCTATCAGCTGGCAAGCTTCTTAGGTACGTCCTTTGCACTTTGGGGTAAGCGGCAATAGTATATCTGCCTTGCGTACCCTTTTAGAATTGGCAGGAGATGAAACAAAACCATGTGATATCACTGTCCCAGTGAGGCAGGGGGATGTGGGTCCTACCTTGACTTGTTTTCATGATCTTTGCAAATGTGGCATAGCTGAAATATAGAGAACTTAGCAAAACTGGTTAGATACTGCAAAAGGGCTCTAGGTTTATTAATTAGCCAAACTAATATCAGAATAGTAATAAAAAATAACAGCAACANTGTTTTCATGATCTTTGCAAATGTGGCATAGCTGAAATATAGAGAACTTAGCAAAACTGGTTAGATACTGCAAAAGGGCTCTAGGTTTATTAATTAGCCAAACTAATATCAGAATAGTAATAAAAAATAACAGCAACACTCTCACTACTTTGCTGAAAGCAAATCACTCTTGACCCTGGGGGAACTGGAAGAAAAAAAGGTACTCCCGTCTTCTATGGGGAGGAGTACTTAGAATATAGTGGCTGCTTTGTTCTTTGAGCATGGGACTTAAATGCCACTGAGCCCTCATTGTTTCCTTGAAAAGGTGGGACAAACTCGTTTCCTTAAAAAGAATAAGAGGCTGAAATTTAGGCACTGAAATCCAGATGGAGTTCGGAGAGCATTTTGCGTGTGTATGTGTGTGGGGGTCTTCTGTGCCCTAATACTGTAATTTAAAAACTTGATTGTGCTTTTGTGGGAGATTTCTCCCTCAATATCTGGAAAAGTTTCAAAAGGCCAATTTATTTGAGCTGTGCCAAGTAAAACCCCAGAAAGAGACTGGGGGTGCTGCACCCTAATCCAGCAAGAAGTTTTCATAGTGGAACACTTTGGCTTGGGAGAAGAAAAGAGAGAGGAGAAGGAAGGGAACTGGGCACCCCTTGAGAATAAAGATAAGGACCTAATTGTTTATGGTAGCCATTCAGTAATGTTTGTGGAAGGAAGAAAGCATCAAAGAAATTGAAACCTCAGAGGAAGGAAGCTGGGCAATTGGTAAATTACTCCTGCCCCATCTGGAGAATCTCTGTCATAATCTAGCTAAGATTTCTTTTATATTAAAACACAAGCAGCTAAAGTAGGCAATTCCTCTTTTTGTTGTTAAAACAGCATTGGCATTTTGTAAAACATTTTCATCAACATTATTCCACTCGATCTTTGTACCTGATCCTAAATTGGACCCCACACAGAGAGTTGGGGTTTTGTCACCTAGGAATCAGCATTCACCAACACTGCTGGTTGGTTAACATTATCACTTTAATAACATTTACTTGATTAATTAATTTAAAATGTTTATTCAAATCAATTATTTAAGCTAACCTTTTTTAAGCTAACATTTTTTAAAACAACTTTATTTTAAAAGTTTATATCACTACTGTGAAATCACAGCTTAATAGGTTATAGCTCTTCTTATTTACATACCTAATAAATTTTATAAAGTTTGTGACCCACTTAGATATATATTTTTTAATTTATTGAAGTATGATTCCACACCATAGAATTTACCTGTTAAGAAGTCAGTGATTTTTAGTAATTTTATTGAGTTGTGCAACCATCCCCACAATCGAGTTTTAGTACATTTCCGTCATCCCAATAGGATCACTCATGACCATGTACAGTTAATGCCCACTCCATTTCCAAGACTAAGAATCACTCATCTATGTTCTGTCTCTGTTGTTGCTGTTCAGTGGCTAAGTTGTGTCCGACTCTTTGCAAGCCCATGCATTGCAGCATGCCACACTTCCCTGTCCTTCACTGTCTCCCTGAGTTTGCTCGAACTCATGTCCATTGAGTCAATGATTCCATCCATCTCATCTTCTGTCACCCCTTTTCCTCTTGCCCTCAGTCTTTCCTAGCATCAGCATCTCTTCCAGTAAGTCGGGTCTTTGCATCAAGTGGCCAAAGTATTAGGGCTTCAGCTTCAGCAGCAGTCCTTTCAATGAACATTCAAGACTCATTTCCTTTAGGATTGATTGGTTGGATCTCCTTACATTCCAAGGGACTCTCAAGAATCTTCTCCAAACACCACAGTTCAAAAGCATTAATTCTTCGGTGCTCAGCTTTCTTTATGGTCTGACTCTATAAATTCACCTTTTCTGTACTTTTCGTGTAACTAGAATCATAGTAAATGTGGTCTTTTATGTCCAGCTTCTTCCTCTTGGTTTACTGTTATGGAGGTTCATTAGATTTATCTTATGGCCTCACTTTTGGAAGCATTGATATGTGTCTGTTATAAAACTGTCATATGATGATATTGCAGAAGGTGACAAATTCCTAACTTAAGCAAGATTTGACAAATATTTGACTGGAAATTATGGAATATTTGAAATATGTCATGTGACATATTCTGCTGGACTAGGAATAACTGAGGATTCACTGAAATGCATGACTGGCTCTCACTAGGATTCTTTTGGAAATGAGATAAAATGCCTGGAACATTAGACAAATCTTGCTTGCCTGGTGGCTGAGTGGCCATATGTATTATTTCTAGAAATGTGAGGAGTTCGTATTTTAATTTTTAAAATGTTTTATTATGTATGAAGATTTTCAAACACACTAAAAATTAGAGAAAATACTATAATCCTCATATACCTATCATCCTGATTAAACAGTTATCATGGTTATCATGAATTTGCTTTGTGTATCCTTTTCTTCCATGTTTTCTCCTTTTGCTAGAGTATTTTAAAAAACAAACCCCATATATCATCTTGGTGCATACATTACTCTACATTTCTAAAAAACATGGACTTTTAAACCTTTTTATATAGTTAAATTGCTGTTGTTGTTGTTCACTCACTAAGTCATGTCCAACTCTGCGACTCCATGGTTTCATGGGGTTCTCGTGGTAAGAATACTGGAATGATCTGCCATTCCCTCCTCCAATGGGCCACATTTTGTCAGAACTCTCCATTATGACCCGTCCATCTTGGGTGGCCCTGCATGGTGTGGCTCATAGCTACACTGAGTTATGCAAGCCCCTTTGCCACAACAAGGCTCTGATCCATGAAGGGGATAGAGCATAACAACATTTACAAAATATTTTTGCTCACTAAGTTTCCAGGTGGTAATGGTCCTGGGCCTGCTTCTTGCTGGTTTGGCTACACTGGGCAGAAAGGTAAAGCCCTGCTGAAGGTGGCAGGGGGCCAGAGAGGGAAAGAGAAGGCCTCACATGGAACTGCAAGACCTAGGTAAGTTCTTGAAAGTAACCCTCAGATTCTTCTGCATTGGGCCATCTGTCAGGCACCTCACATTCATCATCTTATCTAGTTATTAGTTATCTAGTCAGGCAAGAATTATTAGTCTCCTTTTAAAATCTTAGGTTGAATAGATACATTGCCCAGGGTTACACAAATAAGTTAGTGCTGATGATTGAATTAAAAGCCAGGAATGACTGACACCAAAATTGTCCTACTTCTCTGCAGGCCTACTACGTAACTGTTACTGCAGGACTATATTTTTAAGCCCAAATCACTGTGCCCCGGGAAATACAGGTTACATCTGTAGAAGCATTCATTATCCTTTTGATTCTTTAATAAAGGCATAAAGTTCTATTTAAATTCAGGTAGAAGTAGTAATAAACATTAATAATTATGATATTAATAGTATTAGTAAGCACTCATACAGCACTACCTATGGCAACCCACCCCAGTACTCTTGCCTGGAAAATCCCATGGACGGAGGAGCCTGGTGGGCTGCAGTCCATGGGGTTGTGAAGAGTCAAACACGACTGAGCGACTTCACTTTCACTTTTCACTTTCATGCATTGGAGAAGGAAATGGCAACCCACTCAAGTATTCTTGCCTGGAGAATCCCAGGGACGGAGGAGCCTGGTGGGCTGCCGTCTATGGAGTCGCACAGAGTCGGACATGGCTGAAGTGACTTAGCAGTAGCATGTGCCAGGTACTATTTTAAGGCTTTGCATATATTAAATATTAACTTATGTAATCTTTCCAACAACTGTATAAGTTGGATACTATTATTGTCCCCAATTTATGCATGGATAAATTAAGGCACAGAATGGTTAAGCAACTAGTCTGAAGTCATACAGCTAGTGAATAGAAGAGCTCGGATTTGGAGCCTAGCAATTTGGCTTCAGAGTCCTATTAGAAACTCAATATACAGAAATTCAGCTAACAGACTTTAAGATCAGGAAATGAGTTTAACAAGCAGTGTACCTGTAGCTATTGTGTGGGCTTGATTTTGTAGGGCAGCTGTACTCCAGAATATTCTAGCCAGCTGTCTGCCTAGGAACCCTTGTGTTTGTCTGTTCATTACTACCTAAACTGAAACGTGCTTGGCTCATGTGCATGGTCCCTGCCTGGCTCATATCCCATTGCTAAATGTACTTGCATATGTGATCCTGAATTTAACCTTTCCATTTGCTTGTTGGTTTATTTGAAAGCTTTGATTCTCCTATACTGGCAGCTTGTTGTCCATTTGAGAATAAATCTATTTTTCCACTGAGAAAAGGCTTCTTCAAGTGTTAGGAAGGAGAATATAGAATTAAAACATTAATAATATATAAGTAGACAATATTAATTGTCATTATCTCCCTATAGAATCAAGGAAGAAGAGTGCAGAAATTCACTCACTTTTTAATTCAGTGTTCAGTGGGCAGTAGTTTCTTTTAAACTTCGAAATTACTCTGCTAAAAACAAAACAGAACAAAACAAAATAACTCTAAAGGGTTCACACTAGTAGCTTGTGAATTTTAATATCAGTATTTTTTCCAAAAAGATGTCATTTGACAATAAGTATATGACTTCAAAAGTTATGCCACACTATTTAATGTCATTTTATTATATGTCTTGAAGTCAATATTTTTTCCAAAAATAACAACATTCTCATTTTATAATTTTTAAAAATGAGGATATTGAATGATATATGAGACTGTAATTTTCTAAAAATGTTTAAGTCATTTATTTAATGTAAATAAGATTTGGCTTTAAAGTCCTACAATGGTTTTTGTGTAATGAACTGTTGGGAGAAAATGAGAACATGAAATACATCCATGTGATCCATTACTTGATACTTTTTAAAGACAGAATTTTAACATTACTGTTTCCATGAAAATCACATGTTAAAAACCTTATTGTATAAAATGCCTATTTTCAAATAATCTCTTATTATTTGTGTATTAAATTAAGTTTATTAATTATAAAGTATAACTATGTGATGAGAATATAAAATTGCTCTCATTACTGTTTCTCTTAATGGCCAAACATTGCTCACAGTATTATAAATTGATACAACTCCTTTAGAAAGCAATTCAGTGATACTCCAAAATGATTTAGATGTAAAAGCCTCTTGAGCCAGATCTCACTTCTGAGATCTGGAGTAAGGAAATAATCTAAAATATGAAATACTATATTCATGAAGATGTCCATTGCAATGTTAGTTATAATTTTAGCAAGATAAATGATAAAAATAGGAAAATTGAAATTTTTGTTGTAATGTTATAAAACAGAAGCAACATTTACCTTTGAAACAGGAGAATAATATACAGACAGTCCCTAAAATCTCAGTGCAATTTAGGCAGCAAAAGCAAGGCGTGTGCCGAGACCCTCTTCTAAGCAACGCTTTACCAGGGTTGATTCTGTTACTACAGGTGCTTGAAAATAAATGGTGGTGAGCTCACTGAGAGGTGAAGTATCCTAATTTATTGTTTGGACCTTTGTTACTAATCTTCACATAGCGGAGACATCCAATAACTGTGGTTTAAGTGAGCTATTGGTTGATTGAATGCAAGAATAGATTTTAAAATATCTTTATTCTGACTATTCTTCACAATAATTAAACCAAATTAGTGAAGTTTTACAAAGAGTTTTCCCATTATAGCTAGCTTTTCCTTCCCGCCTTGCCCTCCTCCACCCCCCAGTACTTTCTCCTGTCTATAGAATTACATATTACCTGCTCATTCTCACTATTTTCTGATCTTTCCTACCTAAGATCTTACTGGAGAAGGCAATGGCAACCCACTCCAGTATTCTTGCCTGGAAAATCCCATGGACGGAGGAGCCCGGAAGGACTACCTAAAATCTAACTAAAATCTAAAATACTAAAATCTTACTAAAATCTTAAAATCTTACTACCTAAGATTTTGCTCTTTTGCATTAACAAGATGAAAGGACCCAGCCCACACTTACGAAATAAAGCATTTTCACCCCCTGTCTTGCCACTAATCTTGGCCAAAATGGGTAGTTTCTATTCAGTTTCTCATGTTCAGACGTCAGGAGTCCATATTATCACTACTAGTATCATTATTATCTGAGTATTAACAGTGTGCCCACTATTTTTTCCTTTATTTTATTTATTCTTTTTTTTTTTGGCTGCTCTGCACAGCATGTGGGATTTTAGTCCCCTGATCAGGGGTCCAATCCGTATCTCCTGCACTAGGAGTGAGGAGCCTTAACTACCAAACCACTAGGGAAGTCCCAACAAGGTGCTCCCTCTTAATGAGTATTTTAAATGACAGTATGGTAAGTAATTTCCATATATAGCTTAATAGAAGTGGTGTTCGATACACTATCAGTTATTTAAAATACTTTTATTGGGATGGGTTCTTTCAAGTTAAAAAAAATGAAAGTTAACATGATTGTAGTTTTTTCTATTAAAAGCGCAAAACTGACAAAGGGTTAGCAATCTTCTATTGTTTTAATTACTTTATGGCATTTATATCCAGATGCAGTATGAAAAACTGCATAGGAAGCCCCTGTCATTTAATTGAATTCATCTGTTCCCACCCAGTATTTCGACACCTCAGGCTAATTTTGTAGAATTCTCATCAAAATGCTCACTCCGAATATGTCTTTGGACTATCATGTTTTCTTTCTCAGTTAGGTTAAATTCTGACTGTAAGTTCAGTATAAAACTGCATAGGAAGCCCCTGTCATTTAATTGAATTCATCTGTTCCCACCCAGTATTTCGACACCTCAGGCTAATTTTGTAGAATTCTCATCAAAATGCTCACTCCGAATATGTCTTTGGACTATCATGTTTTCTTTCTCAGTTAGGTTAAATTCTGACTGTAAGTTCAGTAAGTTCAGTTGCTCAGTCGTGTCCGACTCTTTGCGACCCCATAAATCGCAGCACGCCAGGCCTCCCTGTTCATCACCATCTCTCGGAGTTCACTCAGACTCACGTCCATCGAGTCCGTGATGCCATCCAGCCATCTCATCCTCAGTCGTCCCCTTCTCCTCCTTCCCCCAATCCCTCCCAGCATCAGAGTCTTTTCCAATGAGTCAACTCTTCGCATGAGGTGGCCAAAGTACTGGAGTTTCAGCTTTAGCATCATTCCTTCCAAAGAACTCCCAGGGTTGATCTCCTTCAGAATGGACTGGTTGGATCTCCTTGCAGTCCAAGGGACTCTCAAGAGTCTTCTCCAACACCACAGTTCAAAAGGATCAATTCTTTGGCGCTAGTCTGACATTACTGTCTACTTTGTGAGTGAGGGATTGGCTATGTCTTTCTGAGTTCTTTTCTGTTATGTGGAAGTTAATGTTAAAAAAAAAAATTCCCTACAAACCCGAGGTCGATAGTTTGATTTTACAATAGAGATCCTAAGACTTTCCCACTAAACTAAATGGTCGCAACTTTCTATATCTAAAATAACTAAACTTGCTTGAGTCTTTCAAATTTTCATAAAATTGTTTCAGAGTAAAATGATACAAGCTACACTTTGAGTTAATGAGAATTTAGTTATAACTTGCTTTCAGACAGCTACATACTCTGTGATAGATTTATTTCTTTTACTCAAAAGTATTTGGATCTATTAATATGGCAATATACTTTTCCACCTAATTGATTGTAAAATAGAGAGAGAGAGATATGTAACTTCTTAAGATCATTTGTTGAGCACTGTAGACAGCTATTCCTATTTCCTGAACCAAACGCTGGCATCACAGTGGCAGTCATTCACTTCCTCTGACTTCCCAAGCTCCTTTCACCTCAGCATCTGGGCCAAAAGATGTCACTCTTTACAGCTCAAGTCATACTGCCATGTTGAAATTGTATAAGCAACGGCCTGACAGTCTTGAAATTATGTATGTTTTCAAATATTTTATTTGAGGAAATGAAAACTAAATTCTGAGCATAAGAAAGATTTTATTACTATTTTGATATGGTCCAATAATTAATTTGCATAATTCAAATTCATGTAAAAGGCATATATATCCTGCCTGGGCATAATCATCTATTAATATATTTTTATTTTCTTTGCACAAATAGGTCATATTCAATAATGTCTTCATTTTTTTCAAGTAATGGAGATGAACTGCATTCTTACTAGATATCATAACCTAACAATTTTGCCAATAATGGAGGAATTAGTTATTTCCAGTTTTTTGATATTATAGGTAATGCTGTCATGAACATCCTTGTTCATAATTGTGAGTGACAGTTTGCATGTTCAAAGTGTAAATACCTAACAACAGAATCAGGGTATCAAAGGACATGCTTTACAATATTTTGATAGATATTGTGGAATTGCCCTCCAGAGACGATGTACCATTTCAAGTGTCCATTTCCCCATGAGATAGCATTATCAGCATCATTTCAGACTGAGAACCAAGCCCTGATTTATTTCAGTTCAGTTAAGTTGCTCAGTCATGTCTGACTCTTTGCAGCCCAATGGACTGCAGTATGCCAGGCTTCCCCGTCCAACACCAACTCCCGGAGCTTACTCAAACGCATGTCCGTCGAGTTGGTGATGCCATCCAACCATCTCATCCTCTGTTGTTCGTGTCTCCTCCTGCCATCAATCTTTCCTAGCATCAAAGTCTTTTCAAATGAGTCAGTTCTTCACATATGGTGGCCAAAGTATTGGAGGTTCAGCTTTAGCATCAGTCCTTCCAATGAGTATTCAGGACTGATTTCCTTTAGGATGGACTGGTTGGGTCTCCTTGCAGTCCAAGGGACTCTCAAGAATCTTCTCCAACACCACTGTTCAAAAGCATCAATTCTTCAGCTCTCAGCTTTCTTTATAGTCCAACTCTCACATCCATACATGACCACTGGAAAAACCATAGCCTTGACTAGACGGACCTTTGTTGGCAAAGTAATGTCTCTGCTTTTTAATATGCTATCTAGGTTGGTCATAACTTTGCTTCCAGGGTGCAAGCATCTTTTAATTTCATGGCTACAGTCACCATCTGCAGTGATTTTGGAACACCCCAAAATGAAGTCTGTTACTATTTCCACTGTTTCCCCATCTATTTGCCATGGAGTGATGGGGCCGGATGCCAGGATCTTAATTTTCTGAATGTTGAGTTTTAAGCCAACTTTTCATTCTGCTCTTTCACTTTCATCAAGAGGCTCTTCAGTTCCTCTTCACTTTCCACCATAAGGGTGGTGTCATCTGCATATCTGAGGTTAATGATATTTCTCCCAGCAATCTTGATTCCAGCTTGTGCTTCTTCTAGCCCATCGTTTCTCATGATGTACTCTGCATAGAAGTTAAATAAACAGAGTGACAATATACAGCCTTGACGTACTCCTTTCCAATTTAGAACCAGTCTGTTGTTCTATGTCCAGTCTAACTGTTGCTTCTTGACCTGCATACAGATTTCTCAAGAGGCAGGTCAGGTGGTCTGGTATTCCCATCTCTGGAATAATTTTCTACATTTTATTGTGATCCACACAGTCAAAGGTTTTGGCACAGTCAGTAAAATAGAAATAGATGTTTTTCTGGAACTCTCTTGCTTTTAAGTGATCCAGCGGATGTTGACAATTTGATCTCTGGATACTTTGCCTTTTCTAAATGCAGCTTGAACATCTGGAAATTCATGGTTAACATACTGTTGAAGCCTGGCTTGGAGAATTTTGAGCATTATTTTACTAGCATCAGACAGTGGAATTGTGCAGTAGTTTGAACATTCTCTGGCATTGACTTTCTTTGGGATTGGGATGAAAATTGACTTTTTCCAGTTTTGTGGCCACTGCTGAGTTTTCCAAATTTGCTGGCATAATGAGTGTGGCACTTTCACAGCATTCTCTTTTAGGATTTGGAATAGCTCAACTGGAATTTCATCACCTCTATTAGCTATGTTCGCAGTGATGCTTCCTAAGGCCCACTTGACTTCACATTCCAGGATGTCTGGCTCTAGGTGAGTGACCACACCATTGTGGTTATCTGGGTCATGATGATCTTTTTTGTATAGTTCTGTGTGTTCTTGCCACCTCTTCTTAATATCTTCTATTAGGTCCATATCATTTCTGTCCTTTATTATGCCTATCTTTGCATGAAGTGTTCCCTTGGTAGCTCTAATTTTCTCAAAGAGACCTCCAGTCTTTCCCATTCTATTGTTTTCCTCTATTTCTTTGCACTGATTACTAAGGAAGGCTTTCTTATTTCTCCTTGCTATTCTTTGGAACTCTGCATTCAAATGGGTCTATCTTTCCATTTCTCCTTTGCTTTTAGCTTCTTTTCTCAGCTCTTTGTAAGGCCTCCTCAGACAACCATTTTCCCTTTTTGCATTTCTTTTTCGTGGGGACGATCTTGATAACTGCATCTGTATAATGTCACAAATATGGGTCTACAGTTCTTCAGGCACTCTGTCTATCAGATCTAATCCCTTGAATCTATTTCTCACTTCCACTGTATCATCATAAGGGATTTGATTTAGGTCAGACCTGCACGGTCTAGTGATTTTTTTTAATTTAGGTCAGACCTGAATGGTCTAGTGGTTTTCCCTACATTCTTCAATTTAAATCTGCATTTGGCAATAAGGAATTCATGATCTGATCCACAGTCAGCTCTCAGTCTTGTTTTTGCTGACTGTATAGAGCTTCTCCATCTTTGGCTGCAAAGAACACAATCAATGTGATTTCGGTATTGACCATCTGGTGATGTCCATGTGTAGAGTCTTCTCTTGTGTTGTTGGAAGAGGGTGTTTGCTATGACCAGTGAATTCTCTTGTCAAAACTCTGTTAGCCTTTGACCTGCTCTTTTTTTGTTCTGCAAGGCCAAATTTACCTGTTATTCCAAGGATTTCTTGACTCCCTACTTTTGCATTCCAGTCCCCTATAATGAAAAGGACATTCTTTTTCGGTGTTAGTTCTAGAAGGTCTTGTAGGTCTCCATAGAACTGTTCAACTTCAGCTTCTTCAGGATTACTGGTTGGGGCATAGTCTTGGATTACTGTGATATTGAATGATTTACCTTGGAAACAAAGAGATTATTCTGTCGTTTTTGAGGTTGCATCCAAGTACTGCATTTTGGACTCTTTTGTTGACTATGATGGCTACTTCATTTCTTCTAAGGGATTCTTGCCTACAGTAGTAGATATAATGGTCATCTGAGTTAAAATCACCCATTCCAGTCCATTTTAGTTCACTGATTCCTTAATGTCAATGTTCACTCTTGCCATCTCCGGTTTGACCACTTCCAATTTGCCTTGATTCATGGACATTTCAGTTCCTATGCAATATTGTTCTTTACAGCATCAGACTTTACTTCTGTTACCAGTAGCATCCACAACTGGGTGTTGTTTTCCCTTCGGCTCTGTCTCTTCATTCTTTCTGGAGTTATTTCTCCACTGATCTCCAGTAGCATATTGGGCACCTACAAACCTGGGTAGATCATCTTTAAGTGCTCTATCTTTTTGCCTTTTCATACTGTTCATGAGGTTCTCAAGTCAAGAATACTGAAGCAGTTTGCCATTTCTTCCCCTAGTGGACTACATTTTGTCAGAACCCACGGCATGGCTCATAGTTTCATTGAATTAGCCAAGGCTGTGGTCAATGTGATCAGATTGGTTAGTTTTCTGTGATGGTAGTTTTCATTCTGTCTGCCTTCTGATGGAGAAGAATAAGAGGCTTATGGAAGCTTCCTGATTGGAGAGACTGACTGAGGGGGAAACTGGGTCTTGTTCTGATTTCTCACCTGACCTGCCTCTTGAGAAATCTGTATGCAGGTCAGGAAGCAACAGTTAGAACTGGACATGGATCAACAGACCTGTTCCTCTGTATGCAGGTCAGGAAGCAACAGTTAGAACTGGACATGGAACAACAGACCTGTTCCAAATAGGAAAAGGAGTACACCAAGGGTGTATATTGTCATCCTGCTTATTTAACTTCCATGCAGAGTACATCATGAGAAACACTGGGCTGGATGAAGCACAAGCTGGAATCAAGATTGCTGGAGAAATATCAATAACCTCAGATATGCAGATGACACCACTGTTATGGCAGAAAGTGAAGAGGAACTAAACAGCCTCTTGATGAAAGTGAAAAAAGAGAGTGAAAAAGTTGGCTTAAAGCTGAACATTCAGAAAACTAACATCATGGCATCCAGTCCTATCACTTCATGGCAAATAGATGAGGAAACAGTAGAAACAGTGGCTGACTTTATTTTTGGTGGGTCCCAAATCACTGAAGATGGTGATTGCAGCCATGAAATTAAAAGAAACTTACTCCTTGGAAGGACAGTTATGACCACCTAGACAGCATATTAAAAAGCAGAGACATTACTTTGCCAACAAAGGTCTTTCTAGTCAAGGCTATGATTTTTCCAGTAGTCATATATGGATGTGAGAGTTGGACTATAAAGCAAGCTGAGAGTGGAAAAATTTATGCTTTTGAACTGTGGTGTTGGAGGATATTCTTGAGAGTCCCTTGGACTCCAACCAGTCCATCCTGAAGGAGGTCAGTGCTGGGTGTTCATTGGAGGAACTGATGTTGAAGCTGAAACTCCAATACTTTGGCCACCTGATGTGAAGAGCCAACTCAATGAAAAGACCCTGATGCTGGGAAAGATTGAGGGCAGGAGGAGAAGGGGACAACAAAGGTTGAGATGGTTGGATGGCATCACCAACTCAATGGACAAGAGTTTGGTAAACTCTGGGATTTATGATGGACAAGGAGGCCTGGCATGCTGCAGTCCATGGAGTGGCAAAGAGTCAGACATATCTGAGCAACTGAACTAAACAGAACTGATGGCCATGCTCAGTAAATCTTTAATCCAATTTTCTGTTGAGGGCTGTGTTCCCTCCTTGTTGTTTCACCTGAGGCCAAACTATGGTGGAGGTAATGAAGATAATGGCGACCTCCTTCAAAAGGTCCCGTGCATACACTGCTTCACTTAGGGCCCCCAACCCTGCAGCAGGCCATCACCAGCCTATGCCTCCACCTGAGACTCCTGGACACTCAGGGGCAAGCCTGAGTCAATCTCTTGTGGGGTCACTGTTCTTTTCTCCTGAGTCCTGGTGCACACAAAGTTCTATTCGTGCCCTCCAAGAGTCTGTTTCCCCAGTCCTGTGTAAGTTCTGGTGGCCCTATGGTGGGGTTAATGGCCACCTCCTGCAAGAGGGCTTATGCCATACCCAGGTCTACTGCACCCAGAGCCCCTGCCTCTGCAGCAGTCCACTGCTGACCGGTACCTCTGCAGGAGACAGTCAAACACAGTTCTGTCTCAGTCTCTGTGGGGTCTCTGGGTCTCTGTGGCTCAAAACAAAGTTTGTTTGAGCCCTCTGAGCATCTCTGGTGGATATGGGGTTTTATTTCTAAGCACTGATTAGAAATATTTATTTGCCAGGCCAAATAAAATAAGAATGATGTAATTCCAAACTTGCATACGTGTGTGTACGTAAATTTGCGTGTATGTGTACATGTGCATATGCACATGCACATATGTACTCACTGACATAAAAATGCTTGCAGAACACTACTCTATTCAATTTAATTGACCTGGAGCCAGGAACCAAGTGCAACTTTGAGTCCTGTATTCTGAGACTGGGCTTCCAGAGGTCAGATAGACAGTCCCACATAATTGATTAGCTGAGGCCTTCAGCACAGGGGATTCAGAAGCCTGGCTAATCATATCTGCAGTTTTAGGAACAATCTTTGGCACTTTAGGAAACTATTATTAAATGAAAGACAGGGCCAAAGAAAGACCCAAGGTTAAAAACAAATCAATATTAAAAAAAAAAAAAAACAAAAACAGTGGTATTCTGAGAGCCAATTTCAATCGCAGATACTCATTTATTCAGTGCTACTTTTTGCTGGAGTCTGCTTTAGGTGCTGCGGATACAGCCTTGAACAAAAAAATAAAAATTCTTGGCCTCATGGAATGTAAATTAGGAGGGATAAAAATGATAAATAGATTGAGAGAAACATTATTTTAAGTTCAATAGTAGTAAATGCTAAGGAGAAAAATAGGCAGGGAAAAGGGATGAGAAGAGCCATGATTTATGATCTTAAATGGAGATCAGAGAAGTTCTCCTGAAATGACATTTGAGTAAAGATTGGAAGAAGCCAAGTGGACGCTGGGCAAAAAGTATGCAGGCAGAGGGAATCTTGGTACAGAGGACCCAAGCAGGAGTAGGCCCTGTGTTCAGGGATGAGCAAGGAGTGCACGGAGCGGAGGGTGGAGTGGTAGGAGGTGAGGTTAGAGAAGAGCAGGGTCAGGTCTTACAGGGCTCCAAGGTCAGAGTGAGGATTTTGGCTTTTATTCTGAGTGAGACCAAGTGGCGTTGAAGGGCTTCCATCAGCAGTGTCATGTGCAGACTTTCCTTCAGAAATGTTCACTTCCCAGGGTAGAGCAAGCAGACCAGTATTTCACCAGGGAGTTTCAGAGACAAAAAAAGACTTCAGAAAACAGAATGGTTTTCATGAGTTTAGTACTCTTCCATATATATATATATTAGTCAGCAGAATGCTTCAAGAATAATTATAAAAGTAGTAAAAGTAGTGTTATAAGTCATTGGGGGAAATTCCCTGGCAGTCAAGTGATTAGGACTTGGTGCTTTCACTGCCAAGGGTATGGGTTCAATCCCTGGTCAAGAAACTAAGATCCCAAATGTCATGCAGCACAGCCAAAAAAGAAAAAATAGAAGTCTTCTCAGGTTATGTTGTTAGAAGTTATAGATCTAAGTTTTAAGTTAATATATGATGTTTATACTTCCAATGGATAATGAGAGGGGTAGATTTTAAAAGGATAACCACTTTCATTGACAAAAGGACAAATTATTAATCTTTTTTACTATGAGATTTTGCTACAAATGACATTTTACATATTATAAGAAAAAGATGCTGTATTAAGTATAAAGGAAAATAGCAGCTGTAAAATATGATAAAGTCAATATTGATTAGAAAAATCCAGTTATTTCTACAATTTATGCTGATCTATCCCAAGATAGTTGTTTGTCAGCAGGTGGAAGTTCCTATTTAATTGGCATGATTGAGTAATTAGATGTAGTCTCAGAGCAGCAATAAAATGAAATCCTCATGTCTCAGGGACGTGGTTGAGGTTTTTGTTTTGTTTTACCCAGGTTTATCCAACTGAAACAAGACTTGTTTTATTTGGGAACAATTTTTGATTTAAATATTTGTTAATTGTGTGGTTATGTAATTGCTTTTTATAATGACAGGGAAAATTGTATGAATTTGACAAATATTTGTGATGATATATCTTACCTTTCTCTCATACAAAATCCTTCAGGCCCTCACTATCTCCTTCCTGTAAGATCCTTCTGATTGTTCTCTCTCACTACCTCCAGGCCTTTTCATCAGGTCAATTTATATTCTAGAAGAAAAATTTGGTCTGTGTATCCTATATTCTATATCATGTAGTAATTTTCATTCATTCAGGTGGTAAAATTCATTCACCTCTAAATAACAACAAAAAAGAATGCTATTCTTTTGTCTCTTGTATTACAAATTCTGGGGATATAGTAACTCTGAATTGCTTCCAGGGTCTGTTTCTTCTATGTTTCTGCTCTATAGTTCTTATTATGTAGGCCTTCACTATGATGCCATTTGCTGCCTGAATGCAAGATGGCTGTTGTACCTCCAGACCTTACTTCTAGAAAGTTAGGAAGAAGGTAGAAGGATGAAGAGGACAAGAAAGACAAAAAAGCCTCAGGATAACTTTGCCTCTTTTTCCATAAAGAGAAGCTCTTTCCAGACACTTTTTACTAGTTCCAGGGAAGCTGAAGAGTTGGATACTTTGGCTTAGTAGACGCAGTCAAAGGATAAAGTGGATTATTATTGGCTTTTGGATAGGCAAACTTACCTTTCAGAAAGAATCCTTAAAAATTCATTATTGCTTACTGTGTGAAGTCCATATCTCCTATTATTAAACAATATAATGTCACAAAATGAGTTCTTACATAACTGGGAATTGGTAGATATCTTAGGGCTTCCCAGGTGGCTCAGACGGTGAAGAATCCACCATCAATGCAGGAGACCTGGGTTTGATTCCTGGGTTGGGACAATCCCCTGGAGGAGAGAATGGCTACCCACTCCAGTACTGTGGCCTGGAGAATTTCATGGCAAGAGGAGGCTGGAGGGCTACAGTCCACAGGGTCACAAAGAGTCAGACGTGACTGAGTGACTAACACAAGTACACAAACACAAGTACACAACAGATTGCCTACATTAACCATGCCTGAACATTAGGAAATGACATTTTCTTAAAGGCAGAGAACAAAGGGCTCACTTAGAAACTGACATGAGTTCAGTAAGACAGGACGTTTGAGTAGGAAAAGATGAGAAAGATGAGACTGGGGAGGAAAAGGGAAATACAGGGCACTGTAAGCCTTGATGAGGAGAGTCTGAGTAACTGAGGAGAAATGACCTCCAGGGGTGATTCCCTTACCTAAGTAATGAACGCATTCTTTCTTCAATCAAGAAGAGTTTGCATCAGAGAATGATCTTTTAAAACCCCCAGACACCAACAAAACAATATCACAAAGCAACAGCAACAAAAGACTAATTATGTCAAAAACAATGGGGAGTGACAAGTTTTGAGTCACTTAAGACATTTTCACATCCGTTTCCTCCCTTTTCCATTCTGTCCCTTCTTTCAATGGGACATTGAACGTAGTTCATGTAGAGCTGACCTTGGATTGGCCTAAGTTATTTAGCACGTCCATTCCCATGGCCTCAGCAAGTAGCTCAGGAATGAGCCAATAAGACACAATAAACCATTTGCTGGAGTTTCCAAGAAAGTGCCCCCTTTTGCTGGATATTTTAGTGTCACCATGTGATACTCATAAACTGCTACAGCCATGTATCTATCCATGAGGTTCCAGCTGGAGATAAAGCTGACACAGAGAAGACAGAACTACAAGATGCAGAGCTTGGTTACATAACAGTCTGAGTCTTGGATCAGTTCAGTTCAGTTCAGTCTCTCAGTTGTGTCCGACTCTTTGCGACCCTATGGACTGTAGCACGACAGGCCTCCCGGTCCATCAGCAACACCCAGAGTTTACTCAAACTCATGTCCATGAGTCGGTAATGCCATCTAACCATCTCATCCTCTGTCGTCCCCTTCTCCTCCTGCCCTCAATCTTTCCCAGCATCAGCGTCTTTTCTAATGAGTCAGCTCTTCTCATCAGGTGGCAAAGGACTGGAGATTCAGCTTCAACATCAGTGCTTCCAATGAACACTCAGGACTGATTTCCTTTAGGATGGACTGGTTGGATCTCCTTCCTGTCCAAGGGACTCTCAAGAGTCTTCTCCAACACTACAGTTCAAAAACTTCAATTCTTTGCTGCTCAGCTTTCTTTATATTCCAACTCTCAAATCCATACATGACCACTGGAAAAATGATAGCCTCAACTAGACGGACCTTTGTTTGCAAAGTAATGTCTCTGCTTTGTAACATGCTGTCTAGATTGGTCACAACTTTCCTTCCAAGGAGTAAGTGTCTTTTAATTTCATGGCTGCAGTCACCATCTGCAGTGATTTGGAGCCCAGAAAAATAAAGTCAGCACTGTTTCCACTGTTCCCACATCTATTTGCCATGAAGTGATAGGACCAGATGCCATGATCTTAGTTTTCTGAATGTTGAACTTTAAGCCAACTTTTTCATTCTCCTCTTTCACTTTCATCAAAAAGGTTCTTCACTTTCTGCCATAAGGGTGGTGTCATCTGCATATCTGAGGTTATTGATATTTCTCCTGGCAGTCTTGATTCCAGCTTATGCTTCTTCCAGCCCAGAGTTTCTCATGATGTACTCTGTATAGAAGTTAAATAAGCAGGGTGACAATATACAGCCTTGACGCCCTCCTTTTCCTATTTGGAACCAGTCTGTTGTTCCTCCAGCTCTAACTGTTGCTTCCTGACCTGCAGACAGGTTTCTCAAGAGGCAGGTCAGTTGGTCTGGTATTCTCATCTCTTTCAGAATTTTCCACATTTTATTGTGATCCACACAGTCAAAGGCTTTGGCATAGTCAATAAAGCAGAAATAGATGTTTTTCTGGAACTCTCTTGCTTTTTCAATGATCCAGCAGATGCTGGCAATTTGATTTCTGGTTCCTCTGGCTTTTCTATATCTAGCTTGAACATCTGGAAGTTCATGGTTCATGTATTGTTTAAGCCTGGCTTGAAGAATTTTTAGCATTACTTTGCTAGCTTGTGAGATGAGTGCAATTGTGCGGTAGTTTGAAGATTCTCTGGCATTGCCTTTCTTTGGGATTGAAAGGAAAACTGATCTTTCCAGTCCTGTGGCCACTGCTGTTTTCCAAATTTGCTGGCATATTGAGTGCAGCACTTTCACAGCATCCTTTTTTAGGATTTGAAATAGCTCAACTGAAATTCCATCATCTCCACTAGGTTTGTTCATAGTGATGTTTTCTAAGGCCCACTTGACTTCGCATTCCAGGATGTCTGGCTCTAGGTGAGTGACTACATCATTGTGGTTATCTGGGTTGTGAAGACCTCTTTTGTACAGTTCTTCTGTGTATTCTTGCCAAGGTCATAACTTTCCTTAACATCATCTGATTCTGTTAGGTTTACACCATTTCTGTCCTTCATTGAGCTCATCTTTGCATGAAACGTTCCCTTGGTAGCTCTAATTTTCTTGAAGAGATCTATAATCTTTCCCATTCTATTGTTTTCCTCTATTTCTTCACATTGATCAGTGAGGAAAGCTTATCTCTCCTTGCTATTCTTTGGATTTCTGCATTCAAATAGGTATATCTTTCCTTTTCTCCTTTGTTTTTTGCTTCTCCTCTTTTCACAGCTATTTGTAAGGCCTCCTCAGACAATCGTTTTGCTTCTTTGCATTTCGTTTTCTTGGGGATTTCAAATAGCTCAGTTGGAATTCCATTACCTCCAATAGCTTTGTTCCTAGTCATGCTTCCTAAGGCCCACTTGACTTCACATTCCAGAATGTCTGGCTCTAGGTGAGTGATCACACCATCGTGATTATCTGGGTCATGGAGATCTTTTTTGTACAGTTCTTCTGTGTATTCTTGCCACCTCTTATATCTTGTGTTTCTGTTAGGTCCCTACTATTTTTGTCCTTTATTGAGCCCAACATTGTATGAAATGTTCCTTTGGTATCTCTAATTTTCTTCAAGAGATCTCCAGTCTTTCCCATTCTGTTGTTTTCCTCTATGTCTTTGCACTGATTGCTGAGGAAGGCTTTCTTATCTCTCCTTGCTATTCTTTGAACTCTATATTCAGATGGGTATGTCTTTCCTTTCCTCCTTTGCTTTTTGCTTCCCTTCTTTTCACAGCTATTTGTAAGGCTTCTTAGTCATTTTGCTTTTTAAAATTTCTTTTTCTTGGATGGTCTTGACTCCTGTCTCCTGTACAATGTCACGAACCTCCATCTGTAGTTCATCAGGCACTCTATCAGATCTAGTCCCTTAAATCTATTTCTCACTTCCACTGAATGATCATAAGGGATTTGATTTAGGTCATACCTGAATGGTTTATTGGTTGTCTCCACTTTCTTCAATTTCAGTCTGAATTTGGCAGTATGGAGTTCATGATCTGAAAGTGCTGCACTCAATATGCCAGAAAATTTGGAATACTCAGCAGTTTTCCACAGGACTGGAAAAAGTCTGTTTTCATCCCAATCCCAAAGAAAGGCAATGCCAAGGAATGCTCAAACTACTGCACAATTGCTAGTAAAGTAATCCTCAAAATTCTCCAAGCCAGGCTTCAGCAATATGTAAATCGTGAACTTCGAGATGTTCAAGTTGGTTTTAGACTAGCCAGAGGAACCAGAGATTAAATTGCCAACATCCACTGGATTATCAAAAAAGCAAGAGAGTTCCAGGAAAGCATCTATTTCTGCTTTCTTGACTATGCAAAAGCCTTTGACTGTGTGGATCAATAAACTGTGGAAAATTCTGAAAGAGATGGGAATACCAGACCACCTGACCTGCCTCTTGAGAAACCTGTATGCAGGTCAGGAAGCAACAGTTAGAACTGGACATGGAACAACAGACTGGTTCCAAATAGGAAAAGGAGTACATCAAGGCTGTATATTGTCACCCTGCTTATTTAACTTATATGCAAAGTACATCATGAGAAAGGCTGGGGTGGAGGAAGCACAAGCTGGAATCAAGATTGCCGGGAGAAATATCAATAACCTCAGATATGCAGATGACACCACCCTTATGGCAGAAAGTGAAGAGGAGCTAAAAAGCCTCTTGATGAAAGTGAAAGAGGAGAGTGAAAAAGTTGGCTTAAACTCAACATTCAGAAAACCTAAGATCATGGCATCTGGTCCCATCACTTCGTGGCAAATAGATGGGGAAATAATGGATACAGCTGCTGACTTTATTTTTCTGGGCTCCAAAATCCCTGTAGATGGTGACTGCAGCCATGAAATTAAAAGACACTTGCTCTTTGGAAGGAATGTTATGACCAACCTAGACAGCATATTAAAAAGCAGAGACAATACTTTGTCTACAAGGGTGCGTTTAGTCAAGGCTATGATTTTTCCAGTGGTCATGTATGGATGTGAGAGTTGGACCGTGAAGAAAGCTGAGTGCCAAAGAATTGATGCTTTTGAACTGTAGTGTTGGAGAAGACTCTTGAGAGTCCCTTGGACTGCAAGGAGATCCAATCAGTCCATCCTAAAGGAGATCAGTCCTGGGTGTTCATTGGAAGGACTGATGCTAAAGCTGAAACTCCAGTACTTTGGCCACCTCATGCGAAGAGTTGACTCATTGGAAAAGACACTGATGCTGGGAGGGATGGGGGGCAGGAGGAGGAGGAGACAACAGAGGATGAGATGGTTGGATGGCATCACTGACTTGATTGACATGAGTGTGAGTGAACTCTGGGAGTTGGTGATGGACAGGGAAGCCTGGCATGCTGCAATTCATGGAGTCACAAAGAGTCGGACACGATTGAGTGACTGAACTAAACTGAATTGAACTAAACTATGGTGAAGGTAATGAAGACAATGGTGACCTCCCTGAAAAGATCCCATGCATGTACTGCTACAGTTCATGCCCCCAACCCTGAAAGCTGGCCACCACTCAACCACACCTTCGTTGGAGACACCCACACACCCACAGGCACATCTTCTGTGGGGTCGCTATTCCTTTCTCTTGGGTCCTTGTGTACAAGGTTCTCTTGTGCCCTCCAAGAGTCTATTTCCCAGTCCTATGTAAGTTCTGGCAAGTCTGTAGTAGGGTTAATGGTGACCTCCTCCATGGACTTATGCCATACCCACACTCAGATCCCTTGTCCCTGAGCAGACCACTGCTGACCTGTACCTCCACAGGAGATGCTCATAGTCTCAGATCAAGCTTTAACAAAACTAGACTACCCCTAAAATGCTCAGTTAAGACAGACAATTTTTTTTCATTTGATTTAAACCCATATGGGTTAGGCTATCTGTCACTTGCAACAGGAATATTCTTAACTGATATATATATAACATGATCACATTTACATTTTATAAAGCTTGATTGGGCTACAGGGATACATTGTGAGCAAGAAGGTAGGAGAACTGTTAAGAGTTGAATAGTAATCTGGTTGAGAAATGGTATGGCTGGTGGGGGCAGGGATGGGGGCAATTGGAGCAGAGAAAAGTGATAGATTTAAGGGATATTTAGTATTCTTGCCACCCCACCCCAGTACTCTTGCCTGGAAAATCCAATGGACGGAGTAGCCTGGTGGGCTGCAGTCCATGGGGTCGCTAACAGTCGGACAGACTGAGCGACTTCACTTTCACTTTTCTCTTTCACGCATTGGAGAAGGAAATGGCAACCCACTCCAGTATTCTTGCCTGGAGAATCCCAGGGATGGGGGAGCCTGGTGGGCTGCCGTCTATGGGGTCACACAGAGTCAGACACGACTGAAGTGACTTAGCAGCAGCAGCAGCAGCAGTATTCTTGCCTGGAGAATCCCATGGACGGAGGAGCTTGGTGGGCTACAGTCCACGGGTCACAAAGAGTCAGACATGACTGAGCGACTTCACTTTCACTTTAGAGTACTAGTTAGAGGATTTGGATGTGGAGAGAAAAGTTAAAAATGACTTGTGTCAATAGGCTTTGTGACTTGAGTTAGTGGATTGGGGGCACCATTCACTGAGGTGAGGAGATTGGATATTGCTTGCCAAACAATACTAGATACTGCTTATCCAATCCAGATTGGATAAAGTTTGCCTATAAAATGTCTGTGTGAGATGACAAATGGGGTACTGCATATATGGGTCTGAAATTCAACAGAGAGGACGAGGCTGTTAAGAGTCACTAGTGTATTCAGAGTAAATGAAGTTGTTTAGTGAGAAAGACAGAATATCAATATCTAAGAAAAGGCGAAGGAGATGAAGAAGGAACAGAGAGAAGGTAATTCACGAATTTGCAGCATCACAGGAGCCAAAAAAAAAGGGTTTAGGAAGGCCAGAGTGGCAAATGCAGTTTTGTTCAACTCTCTGCAACCTCATGGACTGTAGCCCACCAGGCTCCTCTGTCTATGCAATTTTCCAGGCAAGAATACCATAAGGGGTCACCATTTCTACTCCAGGGGATCTTCTAGACCCAGGAATGGAACTCACATCTTTTGTGTCTCCTGTATTGACAGGCGGATTCTTTACCACTACTGCAACGTGGGAAGTAAGAGGTAAAGTTGGATGGAACTGGGAAGGTTCCTTTAAATCTAAGAACATGGAGGTCATTAGCAAATTTTGAACAATAATGGGTACAATCTAGATTATAGCAGGTTGAGGGTAAGTGAGGAGTGTGTGTTTGTGTGTGTTGTATGTGAGAAAGTAGAATCATCAAAAGAGAAGAACTTTTTCTAGTTATTCCACTTTGCAGTCACATTTTTCAAAAGTCCAAAGCTAAGTCATCAGCCCCGTTTAGTTTCTAACACTGACCTATTTGGTGCTCTTATCCAGTCTCATGTCTTTTTGGTGGTTACCAATTTGGAGTAATTAGAAACCATGCTCTAATAAACATTATTTTACACATTAAAAAAAAAAAGTATGGATGAGATAGTATCAAACCATTATCCTTCCTCTAGTCCTTGAGGTCCTATGCTGCTACTCTGCCCTAATACCTACTACTCTGTCCTTTGGTTACTTGGTACTCATCAAACATAAGACACCTTCCTGTTGTAGACCCTGTGCACTGGCTATTCCTTGTTCCTGGAGTTTTCCTCCCTAAGATCTTCACAAGGCTCTTTCCCTCTCCTCTTCTAAGTCTGTTCCTATGGCACCTCCACAAAACTCACCTGGCCACACTATTTAAAATTCCAATTTGCTTCCCTGATACTCTCATTCCCCTTTACCCTGCCTTACTTCTTTTCTTCACACAAATAGCACATAAGTTTAACATACAATGAATTTCACTATGTTTATGACAAAGATAAAATATTAAAAGCAACAAGAGAAAAATGACAAATAAGATACAAGGGAACTTCCATCAGGTTATCAGCTGATTTCTCAACAGAAACTCTACAAGCCAGAAGAGAATGGCATGATATATTTAAGTGATGAAAGAGAAGAACCTACAACCAAGAATACCCAGCAAGACTCTCATTCAGATTTGACGGAGAAATCAAAAGTTTTTCAGACAAACAAAAGTTAAAAGAATTCAACACCACCAAACCAGCTTTACAACAAATTCTAAAGGAACTCTAGGCAGGAAACAAGACAAAGAAAAGACGTACAGAAAATAAACCCAAAACAATTAAGAAAATGGTAATAGGATCAAACACATCGATAATTACCTTTTAAAATGTAAACGGATTAAATGCACCAACCAAAAGACACTGATGAAAACATGTGCCATATATGTACTTCTACTTACATCACCGTTTGATCCCCAAAACTGTATGTAATTATTTTATAGTTAGGCTAATCATGTTCCCATTATGGCTTGCAATTATCATTATCTTTTACTTTTTGTCTGGCTATTGACTGTGAAAACTGATAAAACATCTTTTATTATTGTGATTGTGTAACTATTATTCACTTAATACCATTGTATCATGATTGGTCACAGAAAAATATTAGAATTCTACATCACCAAAACTGTCATTTAATAGAAAAACCTGTAATCACTTTTAAAAATCCAGGTGCAGATCAGAATTATCTCGGAAATTTTTGAAAATAAAAATGCCCAGATATTGTTTTTTCCCTCCAAAGCTCCAGATATGTTTCTAGTGAGCAGTCAGGTTTAAAAACAACTGGACTCTATGACGATCTTTTACTTTTATCTAGTTTGTTTCACTTTTTCTATTTCATATTCAGTGTTCCCATTTCATTTAGTTTGTTTTCCAATTCCTTCATCTCTCTTTTTTTTGTTGTTGTTCTTCCGCAAGCCTTTATCAAGTAGAGCAGAAAACCTTTTGTATACATATACATATAATATGTATAATTTGTATATAATATGTATATATGTATTTGTATACATATATATATAATATGTATAATATATATATTAGATAACATTAATTTTTGCCTAATAAAAAATTTATGGCATTAAATAAATAAATCTAAGTTGGATAAGGAAGGAAGTGAAGATATAAAGAGGCTGAGAGGAATTAAAAGGTTCCACGAACTACATCAGTGATTGTCAAACTTTAGTGGTGTAAGAATCACCTGGAAAGGGGCAGATTCTGAATTATTCAGTAGGTTGGGCTGAAGACCAAAATTTATTTTCAACAAAGATCCTAGTTGATTCTGATGTAAGAGGGCCATGGACCAATTTTTGAGTAGTAGTGGATTTGAAATGATAGTTTAAAGTGCTATTTTGAAAGAAGCTGAGAGAAAGAGAGAGGGAAGTAGTGGAGGAGTGGTGATATTTACTGCAGGAGTAGGTAGTTACAGTGTGAGATGACTAATTTATTATCTCAAAGATGGAACAGCATGGAATGATGAAAGGTTTAGAGTATCCCCAAGGGAGTGGGTGGATGAAGTGGAGAGTGAAGTGGAAATAAATATCACCAGAGGGGAATGCCAAAAGTCTGGGTAATAATCCATGTGGACCCGAAAGCTGCCCCAGACGATGGCAGTACTTGTAAGCGACAGGCAAAACTATGAACAAAGTTCAAAACCATTAGTAAATGAGGGCAGGGAGCTACAGGTGGGTAGAGGCCAAGTGAAAACATGAAGTTGAAGGACCTGCAATTGGCCAAGAGTTTTTACTCAATGGCAGAGAAGTGAAACTGGCCAGTAGTAGGTGAGCCCTTATTGTCTGGCAGGCTTTACACACATCAGTCCATTTTACTCTCACAAACAACAACTCACAAACTTCATGTAAAGTGAAAGTGAAAGTGAAGTCGCTCAGTTGTGTCCGACTCTCTGCGTCCCCATGGACTGTAGCCTACCAGGCTCCTCCATCCACGGGATTTTCCAGGCGAGATTACTGGAGTGGGTTGCCATTTCCTTCTCCAGGTTATCTTCCTGACCCAGGGATCAAACCCAGGTCTCCCGCACTGTAGGTAGATATTTCACTGTCTGAGCCGCCAAGGAAGTCATATAAAGTAGGTGCTATTTTTATTCCACTGTTATGAGGAAACAGAAGCTGTTTTAATATAGTTCAGCAAAAAAAAAAAAAAAAGATCTCCAGAATATTGTTAGGGGTGAGGTTACCAATGGAAATATTCCTTTAAATTTTATTTGTACTGAAAGCTTTTTTTTTTCAATATCCAGCAAGTGGCAGCACCAAATAACTTTATATTAGGTCATTTAATAGAAACAACACACTCTGCATGTATCAAGAGTTCTGTCTACTCCATGCCTTGATGATTTCTTCAGCAGCATCCAGTGTACTGTCTTTCTGTAAATTAATGAAATAGTCATCATTACAAATCAAAGTAAATTCAAGATGAAGTAAAGATTTAAATACAAAAAGTACACCAAAGTCAGTCCATCTGTAAGAGTCATGTAGTGATTTGGGAACTGAGGGGTCCTCTACCCCGGGTAACTTGAGCCAGGCTTTAGCTGGTCCTCGGCCTCTGCAGCTAAGACAGAGTCCAGGAGTATGGCATGCGGGTGGGGGATACCTTGAGTGGTGTCACTGGAAGCTCTACCCCATTTTAAACCACTTAACCTCAGCAGGAACACAGAAACTGGGAAATGGCATCTACAGCATCATCCTTTGCCTTGGTGGCCAAATACACAAGTCACGAGCTCTTTAAGGAGCCTAGCAGTTAAATCAAACAGGCCGAATATTTATAATGCTATTATCCCATTGCTGTCAGGCGAGAAAAGTGAATGAGCCTCACAAGAATTCAATGTTAGGGGAGCTATAGAAGTGTCAACAGCAATCATTACATTATACTGTTTTGTGATGCTGGCTGCCAGCTAAGAGCACTTTATTACTACTATCCTGACACCAAAAGAACTCTGCAAATTAACTAGTATGGGGCCAAGGAACATTATCAAGAAAATGATCAACAATCTGTATATACAGCTCAGTCTGAAAACAGCTTAACCTAATCCCAGCCAAAACCATGTCTATCAGTGTGGATGCCCTCACTGCCAAAGACTCAGACTTATAAATGACATTGATGCAAGAGAGCCTGAAGGATGTACTGATGAGATCCATATTTACTGTTTAGTTCATTTGGGTAGGAAGAGAGCAAAATCACAGACTTCTTTCAAATAACCTTGTAGACAACAAACGAAAACCCCTCCCTTAGCTCCCAAAGTTTCCATTTCTGCCATTTCCCAGTTTCTGTGTTCCTGCTGAGGTTAAGTGGTTTAAAATGGGGTAGAGCTTCCAGTGACACCACTCAAGGTATCCCCCACCCCCATGCCATACTCCTGGACTCTGTCTTAGCTGCAGAGGCCGAGGACCAAAGAGGATGTCAGGCAGAGTGAGACTACAATAATAAATTAACATACAATTACAGAAAAAAGTCAAAGAATACAGAAGAGTTTACTCTGAAAAATCATCATCTGTTTCTTTCCTTCTTGTACCTTCCTACTACTCCCATCATCCTCTAAGTCAACTTCCTATGGCAATTTTGATTTTAGTTCTAGTGATTATCATCAAAATCTAAATAATGTATGCTCCTAATTTTTTAATTTATCAACTTCAGACAATGTTTACCATTCTCTGCTCTGAATGAGGAAAAATTGGTTCTGCAGTTGTAAGCTCCTAACACCACAGTTAGAAGGCCAACTGTAAAGATATAATTTGTTTGTTTTTTGAGTAGGTAATATGTACATATGGTATAAAATTAAATTGATGGACAAACTTCCTCTTGCTTTCTCTACTCTTTTCCTTTCTCTTCCATCTCTACAGAATGACTTACTCCAAAGCCATTAGGAGGGAAACAGATCATGTATGGGGGTGGGAGAGCCTCAGCAACTTGGTGCAGGATGCTACAGCCAGAGTGAAGTAAGAAGGCCTTGCAACATGGGTGGCATGAGGTGGTGGTTATGACAGTAGTGGCACTGACCAGGATCAGGGCGTCCAAATCGAGGGGGTAAGTAAGCAAGGCATCTGTATGGCAGGGTACTTGCAGGCAGCATGGAGCCTGGAGGGGATGAGGCAGGCATCTGCCAATGCAGACGGGTAAGGGGTGTCAGAGCCTCCAAGGGAAGACGAGCGCTTCTATGCAGTGGGTGACAGTGGTGGCTTTGTGCGTGGTGCTGGAAACTCAGAGGAGGGTATCTCTGCAGGAAGGTGATGGAAGCAGGTCAGCACATGGTGCTGAAGCTCAGGTGAGGTGAGGATGGTGACCATACAAAGAACAGGGGTGGCAGACTGGTAAAAATGTCAAAGCCTGAGTAAGGTGAAGGGTGTCTGCCGGGGTGGTGGGTGGCGGGGCTCTAGCACTGACAGGAGATGGCCACACGCAGAGGTACTGATTAAAGAAGTGGGTGAATGATGAGCAAGGTGTTTCTACTGTTAATACTGTCAAAGAAGGTTGTGACTAACATGTACAGGGAGAAAGCTCGAATAAACTTGGACGTGGTTTCAACGTATTTAGATAGACATAGGAATAAGTAGAATAGATACAGACATAGAAAGCATGGACATACATTTACATGTTCCCTATCCCTGTCTTCGGGGAGGGCCTGGGAACACTAATACCCCAATGAGCACTCGTCATGCCCAGATCTTGGTTTCTTAATACCATTCTCCAGTAAAAGGTGACTTCAGGTTGAGCTGGACAATGACAAAGTCAACCTACTGCATCTTGGAATGCCAGAAAGTAAGAAAATGCTCAAAAAATGATGGGAGACATGCCAAAGGAAACAGAGGCCAGCTTAACGGGGCTCCTAATGGCCAAATTTTGAAAAATTTGAGCATCAAAATAAGTAATAATACTAAATTTTAACCCACTGAATAAAATAAGAATCTATGAGTCCTTACACATATGAATGGTTAAATGAATAAATTATTTGATATGATATAGAATATTTTCATAGTTTCAAAGTACTTCACCATAAAACATTCATTATTCATCAAGGAAAAAGTGAAACTTTACAGTAGAGAAGCCTGGCAGACACCACCTCAATAAAATGATTAAACTTAACATCACCAGCTGTAGATAAAACTAAAATCATGTGCTATCTGATAGGATGCCAGACAATGAACAAAATATCACTTCTGTGGTTTCTACCAAAAGTGCATAACCTCAATCTTTCCATGAGTAAATGTCAAACAAATGTTGAGGGACTTTCTTCAAAATAATTGGTCAACAATTTTCAAAAGTGTCAAGATTATGAAAATCAAGGAAATCTGAGGAAACTTTCCAGCTTGAAGAAGACATGACAACTTAATGCAATGCACGATTCTGGCTTGGACTTACTGACTGATGACTGGTTGACTGACACAACTGTGGCCTGGATTTATTTATGTATTTGCTTATAAGAAAGGACATTATTGGGACAATCAGTGACACCTGAATTAGATCTGAGGATTTGACAGAATAATATAGCACTCTTAAGTTCATGATGTTGATGATTATATTGTAGAAGAATGTTGTATAATGGAGAATACATAATAAGGTATTTGGCGGTAACAGAGGCATCAATAATTGAGTTAGGAACTTGCTCTACAATTGTGTGGAAAAACAGGTTTCAAAACTTATTTAGTAAATGACTATTTAAACATATATTTCTCTAGGTAATCCAGCCTCCCACCCATCTCTCTCAGCCGTTCAGTTTTCCTCCCCAGAAGCAACACTGGATTTTATTGTGTATCCTTCCAGAGAGACAGTTGAGGCATTTAAAAGCTTCTTCTCCTTCCTTCCTTCTTCTCCTTTTTATGTAAATGATATTGTTCCTCACAAACTAGTCTGCTCCTTGCTTTTCAGTTATTCTTTAGCACTCCACAGAGCTGCTTCACTCGTTTAGGTATGTGAATGTACCATAATTTACTTAAGCAGTCTGCACTGGTGAGTATTGTGGTTGTCTATTATAACTCTTTGATATTACAAAGAATGCTTCACCGAAAATCCTTGAATACAGACCTTCAATATGCAAGTAAATCCACAGGAAAAAATTGTACAAGCAGAATTGGTGGGCCAAAAGACATGTGCATCTACATTTAGATAATTTTCAAACTAACCACTGGAGAGATTTTACAAATTACACTTGTACTCTCAATCAATGTATGAGAGTATCTTAGGAAACTTTCCAGTTGTTTTGGTTATTTCCAATCTAACAGATAATATAAAATTTCATGGCAGTTTTGTTTTTCATTTCTCTTATTATTGAGATGTATCCTTTTATATATTTGACAGCTACTGAGGATTTTACTAATAACCACTGTAAAGTGCTGCCGTTGGTTTGTTTTGTCCTAAAATTCGACCTGCTTTCTTTCAGCTTCCACTTTCTCAGCATGTTTTGCCATCCTTTTATTTTTTGCTTTTCCAAGCAGTTGGGTTAGGTGTGTCAGCTTTCCCTAGGGGCTTGATGTTGCTCCACTGTCTTCCAATATTGAATGCTGATGCAAAGGAGGTGAGTCTACACTGATCTTCCTCCTCTCCTGTCTCCATGGAGGCTTCGATCACCTTGTGTAGGTACCAAAGGATCATTTATAAAGACCAATATATTACACAAGGTACATCTCAGCATTTTTCTGTGACATTCTGTGACATTCCTGAGGCAAGCCATTTCCTTCCTTGTTTCAAATGGAAAGGATTCTCAAAGCTATAAAATTCTTTCCTAATTCAATTTGCTCTGCCCCCTCACCCCTACCCCTGACTCCTCCAGGAACTCTAGGTGTATCATTTGTCTTCCACATTTATACTTTTCCTAACATTTAAAAACTCTTTGTTCCTGGGAACTCCCTGGCAGCCCAGTCCTTAGGACTCCATGCTTTCACTCCTGACGGCCCAAGTTCAATTCCTGGTCAGGGAACTAAGATCCTACAAGCTGTACGGTATAGCCAAAAAAAAAAAAAAAAAAAGAAAGAAATTCTTTGTTGCCTTCACTTCTTTTCACCCACTTTTCTCAATCCTCAGTGTGCTTACAGAAGAATTTAGTGTTCTCTATGCTGCTTCCAATGTCACTACAGTTACCAATAGCTATATTTTTTCCCCTTCAATTTCTTATCTGATCTCTGACAGCTACCATTTCATCTTCTTACATTATCTTCTCTAGCTTCCCTGAATTTTAAAAAACTTCTGCTGTTAACTCTTGTTTTAAATGTTTTGAATTTGAAATATAACACTTTTTCTTTGCTCTATGGCAACAGTTCTTTTTTGGTTTTTGTTTTTTGTTGTTGCTGAATATTCTCTGATACTTATTTTTCATCATATCTTTTTCCTTCTCCTTAATAGCATCTTTGCAGATTCATGGCTGGTTCCTTTTTATTGCTCATTTTTGGGTGAATTCTCTTTGTGAGCTCCCACAGCCAGCACAATTACGGTTCCTATTGTTCTGGGTAATGACTAAACTACTTGCTGGCTCTATGATTTGAACATGTATTTGTAGATTTGTATAAGGGAGGAGACAGGAAAGAGCTAGAAGAGAGTAGAAACTATCTTTGGCTCACAGTAAAGTTAAACATGAGTGATGGAGAGAGTTCAGTGAAGGGCATGAGTGATGGAGAGAGTTCAGTGAAGGGGAGTTCTTTTAGACTTTATTTCTTTTTAACTAATTTTACTGTTTCCCTCCAATTTAATGTATCCACCTTGCCTCAACACAGCTTTAGCAAAAATGAGAGCAAAGAGTAAATCTATAGCCCTTTCCACTTTGTTCGCATAGGTACTAGATGACATGACCGTATGTTTCTACTCTGTCTTGTCCATGCTGCCAAATGGGTCTGGAGAAGTTTCCACTCCCAGTGCACTTACTGTTCCTGCTGTTCTGGATAATGAGTAGGTTACCCACTGGCTCTGTCTATTAGGCTGTAGAAGCAGGAGCCTTTCTCCATGTCTTCCCTCTACCATTTCCTTCACTATATTTGGCAACTCTTCCTCATTTCCTGGGGCATTTGGAATTTGTTTTCCATTTTCCTGGCTGTTCTTTTTAAAAAATAATTTCCAAAAAGAGAATGGGAGAAGGCCTTCTGACCATTTCTAAAACTGGAAGTCTTATGTTACTTTTTTATTCTATTAGTTGTACTTATAACTTCAAATAATATATATTTATTCTTCTATATCCACTATAAGATGCAAGTATTAATGGCCTTATCCTTTCTTTTACATTTCAGATAATTAAATGTTGACATTGTTAGACTGTTAAAATTTATGTTCTATTCTAAATAAGTCTCCCATAGTTTGTCTATATGGTATCTCTAAAAGTTGAAAACAGTGTTTACATCATTCTGACCAGACTTATAGATGAGTGTGTTGGTACAGAGAGTGCCTTAATTTTGATAAGACTGTTTTCAGTAGTGATAACATCTTAAAAATAGCAACAATACATTCAGATTATTTTTTTAGCACAGATCTGATGGTGTTGAATTCTCTTAGCTTTCATTTATCAGGGATGTATATTTTGTTTTCAGTGTAAAAGGATATCTTCCTGAATATAGAATTTTGGCTGACATATTTTTTATGTCAGCACTTTAAAGGTGCCACTTCATTGTAATCTGGTCTCTACTATTTCTGATAAGAAATTAGTCAACATTCATATCTTTGCTCCCATGCATGTGAAGTGTAGTTTTTCTCTGGCTGCTTTCAAGATCTTATCATTATCTATAGCTTTCAGCAGTTTAATTATGATGTGTCAAGTTGTGATTTTCTTTGTATCCTGTGTGGTTCACTGAATTGTTAGATCTCTAAACTGCTATTCACCAAATATAGGGAAATTTAGTCCTTTTTTAAAATATTTTTTCTGCCACATTCTCTTTTTTTTTTGAATACTCCAGTTACATGTATATTGTTACTTGACATTGACTCTGAGGCTCTTTTTTCAAAAATAATTTTTCCCTCTTTTTTTCAGACTGGATGATTTCTATGGCTCTGTATTAAGGTGGACAGTTTTTTTCCCTCACATCCTCAATCTTCTGTATGTTAAGACTATATATTTTTCATACCAAGTATTACATTTTAAAATTCTTTATGTTCCATTTGGTTCTCTTTTTAATTGCTTTAATCTAGTTGCTCATTATGACCATATTTTCCTGAACACATTTATAATATCTGCTTTAAAGTCCTTGTCTACTAATTCCTACATATGAGTAACGCTTAAGATCTGTTTCTATTGACTGTATAGAAGTCACATTTTTTTCTTTTTCATTAAAGGTTGTATTTTCTTGTGTCTTCAAATGGGTCTGGATATTTTAATGTTACAGGTAAGGTAAGGAGTCTAATTATGTTGTAATCCAATAAAGTCAGCTTCAAAAAGTGCTGAGTTTTGTTTTGATTATTTTATGGTAGCAAGCCAAAACTTAAAAACTGCATATGAGCACATCATGCCTAGCAATAGAAAAATAATGGTGCTTTATAAACCAGAAGGAAGGACATTATAAATGTGTAGAACAGGGAACTTACTTTAATGAAGCAAAATCGCACAAATTTCTCAAACTGTGATTTGGTTTCTGCATTACAGAATGCTGAAACTGGGATGGCTGACAGTTTCTGAAAACAAAAAGAAAAATATGAAAACTACTTACACTTTAAATATTAATTTTTAGAGCATAAAAATTAAAAACAAATAGATACTTCCAAATATCCACAATAGTTTCCAAAAGAAATGTATTTTTAAAATCCTCCAGAGAATTCTCTGGTGAACCAATGGTGAGGATTCTCTGCTTTCACTACCTAGGGCCTAGGTTCAATCCTTGGTCACAGAACTAAGATCCTGTAAACTACATAAGTGGCCAAAAAATACAAATAAATAAATAAAATCTTCCAAATAACTGTGAGTAGAATATCGGGAATAAAACTGCAGTTTACATTTTTCAAAGCATGTCAACAGGCTTCCTTCATAAATTGACTATAATATACAGCACAACATTGCAAAAGCCAGTAAACATTACCTTATTTTTAATCATCCATTTCACAAATTTATAGTCATAAGGTTCATTGCTGTCCTTCATATCGAAGAGGTCTACATCTAAAACAATAATAAAAATTGGGTGGGCTATGTATTATATCTGAGGCAAAGTGTATTTCATTTGTCTACTAGGATTCAAAATTTCCTCATGCTGGATTCATACTGCATGGTATGGTGGAAAGTAAGGAATTCCCAGAGAAGCTTTACAGATGTGATACTCTAAGGCATATACTACTCGCATATACATCTGGTTGATCATGTTTGTGTATACAGCTTTTAGCACTGGAAGACAGTAGGAAGGGGCAAGACAAAGAGGAGTGTTACCTTTCTATTTAGAAATAATGTATGCCTCTATGATCATTATTAAGGAAATAACCTCAATTTTTAAGGTATTCATCTGTAAGAATTTTATTTCCAAATGGTAATTCATTATTAGATTGTGAGCTCCACAGGGATATTGCAATTTATCACTATCCCCATCTCCTAGGTCAGTAGTATGTAAGTACTGAAAAACATATTTGTGGAATGAGTAAATTAATATAATTCACTATTTATGAAGGGAAAACTTCTATATAGTTCTCCCAAGTGATGTATTTATTGTTTCCCTCTTCCAAATATTATGCTTAATTTCTTAAAAATTTGGTGAAAAACTTCAAATACACATTCCTATATTTATCTCTTGTTCCAATCTTGCTTTAAGGTCTGGACAAGATATTTCTCTGGCATTGGGATTCAGTAACCTACATTTCATATTGTTTCAACTGTACTGACTTGTACTCAAGATCTTTTTGAATGTCCCAAAGCAACAAACATTGATGGTCACTGTAATCGATTATTTTATCCTTTATTGTGGCTACCCTGGTAGCTCAATTCATAAAGAATGTGACTGCAATGCAGGAGATCCAGGTTTGATCCCTAGGTAGGGAAGATCCTTTGGAGAAAGGACTGACAACCCACTCCAGTATTCATTCTTGCCTGGAGAATTCCATGGACAGAGGAGCCTGGTGGGCTACAGTCCATGGGGTCACAAAGAGTCAGACACGACTAAGCAACTAATATACACATACTTTATTGCTCAAAATAAATCAAGGCAGTTATCTTCTTTCTTTTATTCACTAAATAATACTGGGTTTCTTCAAATTAATAGTGTAAAAACCTTGACACTAAAGAAAGTTTCACTTTATTTTTTTAAATGACTTAATATGGCTTTCCTTAATGATTTTATTTCATTTTTCTCCTGTGATTTAAGAATGTAAAATTTCCATATAACAATGCTAATAATATTATACCATTTATTACTATCTGTTAAACATGTTACATGATTCTCTCATTCATTTGTCCTATAATTCTGTGAGATGCAACAATTCTCATTTTACAGATGAAGTTAAATTACTACTTTAAGTCATATGTATGTATGTGTGTTTAATTCAGATTTGACTCTAAAAAAATGACAACTTAAAACAGAGTCTAATTGCAAATTATGTGAAAACTCCAAGTGACAATTACATCAGAGTAGCATACTCAAAGTTAACCTGGAGAGTAGTGATTACAACAGCAGAAGTAAAAACAGGAGGGTACTGACAAACAGTAATTAACACTGTCTAAGAGCCAGACACGACAAGCAGTTTCACTTTCACTTTTCACTCTCCTGCATTGGAGAAGGAAATGGCAACCCACTCCAGTGTTCTTGCCTGGAGAATCCCATGGACGGAGGAGCCTGGTGGGCTGTAGTCCATGGGGTTGCTGAGGGTTGGACACGACTGAGCCACTTCACTTTCACTTTTCACTTTCATGCATTGGAAAAGGAAAAGGCAACCCACTCCAGTGTTCTTGCCTGGAGAATCCCAGGGACGGGGGAGCCTGGTGGGCTGCCGTCTATGGGGTCACACAGAGTTGGACACGACTGAAGCGACTTAGCAGCAGCAGCATACTATTCATTTATTCTTTTTTTTTTTTTTATTGAGGTATAGATAGTGAGGGACAGGGAGGCCTGGTGTGCTATAGTCCCTGGGATAGCAAAGAGTTGGACACACCTCGAGACTGAACAGCAATAGCAAATAGTTGATTTACAATGCTGTGTTAGTTTCTGCAGTACAGCAAAGTGAATCAGTTACACACACATATATCCACTCTTCCTTAGACTCTTTTCCCATACAGGTCATTACAGTGTGCTGAGAAGACTTCCCTGTGCTACACAGTAGGTCCTCATTAGTTATCTGTTTTATGGGACAGAGGAGCCTAGTGGGCTGCCGTCTATGGGGTTGCACAGAGTCAGACATGGCTGAAGCGATTTAGCAGCAGCAGCAGTGTGTATCTGTCCAGTTCTTCCATTTATCCCCCTCACCCAGCTTTCCCCCTTGGTAACCATAATTTCACTCAGGATGGTAACCACTTATTTATTCTTGTAACACTTAGAAAAGAGAAATTTATTGCCATGGTACTGAAAGAAAAGGAAGGGAAGAAATACAATTCTAAATATTTTATAGTTAGGAGAAAGTTGTAATCTACTTCTTTTCAATGCTTCAGTTAGAGATGTTCAAACAAACTAAAGAAAATATTTGTTTACTGGAGGTGGGAGTTTGAACCATATTATAATAGCACTAGCTTATTTAAGTGATCTATGAAAACAAAAATGGGTTGTTGTATTCCAACTATCTCCTCCCTAATTCCACACCTTATCTTACCATCTTCCTATTTGTAATCTTGTCTTCTGATTAAATGTTTCCCTTTTTAGTTCTAGGATGATGCTCACTGGTCAGGGAAGTTGCTAAGTATAACAGAAAATATGTAAGTTTACCGGTTAGTATATGCATCTCTGCATTCAGAGTCAAACTCTGCTACTTATTAACTGATTAACTTCAGTAAATTTCTTGACTTTTAATGACATCTTTCTCTACTATCAATGGGGATAAAACAGTACCAATCTTATGGGCTTTGGTGAGATTTTGATGTTTGTAAAGCAAACTACTGTATCATAAATGCTCAAAAAATATTAACCAGTTAGTCACTGCTATGACCTATAAAGAGAATTACTATGTCCATGAATTTTATGGTTCATTTTTATCTTTAAGCTACCATCAAATGAAAGTTTTGTTTCTTGCTTCTGTCTTTTGGAAAAGGTGGGACCAACCTCCAGTATATGGAAGAATTTCTATATCCAAAATAATTAGATGAAAGAGAAAAATAAAATAAACTTGTCTTCATATGTAGAAGGGTCTTATAGACATTAACATTCTTTCTCACACAGGTGAAGGACCATAAAGAACACACATCTTTTTCCCCATCATCATCAAAGTTGTTTTCTAGCCCCAATCCTTTCTTTTCCTATTTCAACCATACAGTTCAAGATCCAGGACCTAAACCAACACTGCATGCAGGCTGGGATCAACTAAGGATAAAATGGGAAACTATTTAAGAGCTTAATGCAAACAAAAGTTGCATTACTGTCTTTTTGATGTTTAATGTCAAAATGTGATAAATTTCTTTTAGAATTTACTATCTGGAAAAGTTTGGTTCCAGGAAAGACTTACTCTTATCTAAAAAGCTGTTAAGTTTAATTTCATAAGAATTATGTAACTAATTCCATTTTTCTCTTTGTCTTTGTTGTCATGAAGCTTGGAACCAATTTAAGGCTAATTACAATACAGCTTACCCTTGAACAATACAGGTTTGAACTGCTTAAGTCCACTTATACACAGATTTTTTTCAATAGCAAACACCATGGTACATAAAATCCCTGGTTGGTTGAATCCACTTCTGTAGAACCTTAGATAAGGAGGGACTACATACACAGAAGGACCTCAGATATGGAGGTCCAACTATAAATTATACATGGATTTTCAACTGCACAGAGTCGCCATCTTGCAAGCCCTGCATTATTCTAGGGTCAACTACATATGAACCCAGGTGACTAAAATATTTGCTTCCCCTACTCCATGTTACATTAACATACGAATATTTCTACTTACATATTATTGCATAGAAGACTATATGAATTAGTTCAAAGTTTTGTTGGAAGCAGACAAAAGTAAAATAATTTTCTTCTAAATAGATGAAAACTGTGTTATTTCTTTTTGTTGTTTCATGAAATGAGCTGCACATTTAAGCCCAATACAGGAAAAGTGATTTCTAAACCTTAGAATATAGAATATCATAAGGGTTTTAATATAAGAAGAGATCTTAGGAGCCTGACAAATATAGCTCTCTGGCAACAGCAGAGCCAAGAACCCTTGGTCACTCTGCTTTTCTTACAACAACTGAGTAAATGATAATTGCTGTTTTGTTTTAAAGTTGAAAGTTTCTAGCTTCATAAACTTTAGTATATATAAAAGAATTTTTAAGCTCTCTGGCATATCACTTCACTGTAATAAAACATTAAAACATTTAAAACTATGTAGAATGGCTGTAATTTCTGTCAAAATAAATTATGCTCTTAAATTTTACTGTGATTAACACCACAGTTCTATGTTCAGTTCAGTTCAGTTGCTCAGTCGTGTCCGACTCTTTGCAACCCCATGAATCGCATCACGCCAGGCCTACCTGTTCATCACCATATCTCGGAGTTCACTCAGACTCAAGTCCATCGAGTCCATGATGCCATCCAGCCATCTCATCCTCGGTCATCCCCTTCTTCTCCTGCCCCCAATCCCTCCCAGCATCAGAGTCTTTTCCAATGAGTCAACACTTTGCATGAGGTGGCCAAAGTATTGGAGTTTCAGCTTTAGCATCATTTCTTCCAAAGAAATCCCGGGGTTGATCTCCTTCAGAATGGACTGGTTGGATCTCCTTGCAGTCCAAGGGACTCTCAAAAGTCTTCTCCAACACCACAGTTCAAAAGCATCAATTCTTCGGCGCTCAGCTTTCTTCACAGTCCAACTTTCACATCCATACATGACCACAGGAAAAACCACAGACTTGACTAGGCGGACCTTAGTCGGCAAAGTAATGTCTCTGCTTTTGAATATACTATCCAGGTTGGTCATAACTTTTCTTCCAAGGAGTAAGCGTCTTTTAATTTCATGGCTGCAGTCACCATCTGCAGTGATTTTGGAGCCCAAAAAAATAAAGTCTGACACTGTTTCCACTGTTTCCCCATCTATTTCCCATGAAGTGATGGGACCGGATGCCATGATCTTCGTTTTCTGAATGTTGAGCTTTAAGCCAACTTTTTCGCTCTCCTCCTTCACTTTCATCAAGAGGCTTTTTAGCTCCTCCTCACTTTCTGCCATAAGGGTGGTGTCATCNCTGCAGTCACCATCTGCAGTGATTTTGGAGCCCAGAAAAATAAAGTCTGACACTGTTTCCACTGTTTCCCCATCTATTTCCCATGAAGTGATGGGACTGGATGCCATGATCTTCGTTTTCTGAATGTTGAGCTTTAAGCCAACTTTTTCGCTCTCCTCCTTCACTTTCATCAAGAGGCTTTTTAGCTCCTCTTCACTTTCTGCCATAAAGGTGGTGTCATCTGCATATCTCAGGTGATTGATATTTCTCCCGGCAGTTTTGATTCTAGCTTATGTGTCTTCCACTCCAGCATTTCTCATGATGTACTCTGCATATAAGTTAAATAAGCAGGGTGACGTACTCCTTTTCCTATTTGGAACCAGTCTGTTGTTTCATGTCCAGTTCTAACTGTTGCTTCCTGACCTGCATACAGATTTCTCAAGAGGCAGGTTAGGTGGTCTGGTATTCCCATCTCTTTCAGAATTTTCCACAGTTTATTGTAATCCACCCAGTCAAAGGCTTTGGCATAGTCAATAAAGCAGAAATAGATGTTTTTCTGGAACTCTCTTGCTTTTTCCATGATCCAGCGGATGTTGGCAATTTGATCTCTGGTTCCTCAGCCTTTTCTAAAACTAGCATGAACATCATCACATCCCCTAAAATGAAATAAAGCTGTTTAACTGAACTAACTGACCTGTTCTCAGAACTGTAAACTGATTCAGAGAAATGGAAGATCCTAATAACTAATTGTCTATCCCCACAGCCATCAGCTTGCCTTTTAACTAAGAAAGACATTTCGAATAATTCAGTTGAGGATGATTTGTGGTTAAGATCTGCTGATAGCTGGGGAAAAAAAAGAAGTATAGGCAAGGGAGACAGCAAGTGCCAAAGATGTTGAGATGGGTACATGCTTGATGTGTTCAAGAAACACTAAGGAGACAAATGTAGGTGGGTAGAAATAAGCAAGTTAAAGAGGGTACAGAATGACAGAGAAACTAATATATATGTTTAAAAGATTTTTAAAGAACCACACTGGGTGCTTGTGTAGAGCACAACTGATGGCAGACAAGAAGAATAGATAAGGAGACTAGATAAAAAGTATAGATGACAGGTAGACTAGACAAGAAACTATTTCAATGATCCACAGATCCATGATGCAGGTGGTAAGAATATTCAGGCTCTGATTATTTTGGAATATAGAAGCAAGAGGAATTTGTGATAGTTAAATGGAAGACAACAATGGAAGCATTTTTCATGACTTATCAAATGTGCAACACCAAGGGTGAAGCCTAACATAAACTATGGAAATATGAGTGATAATGGCATGTCAGTATAGATTCATCAGTTATAACAAATGTACCACTCTGTTGCAGATTGTAGACAGCAGAGGGGGTTGGGCTTGTGTAGGGACATTGTATACATAAACAACTCTGTACTTTCAACTCAGTTTTGCTATGAACCTAAAACTGCTCTAAACAATAGTCTATGCATTAACAAGTAAATGATAGGTTAACATTTATGTAAGCAAAAGAAGAATGGAGTTGCCATTTATGAAGATGGACAAACTGGGGGGCAAATGTGCTGCAAGGTTGAAAGTCATGAGTTTAATCTTGGACAAGCTAAATGTGATATGTCTGTTAGATTTAAAAGTGAAATTAAATAGATATGTAGAAGCATAATTCAAAAATTCAGAAGGGAGACCTAGGCTGGGAATAAAAATTTTAAAAATGTAAGTACATTGATTGTTTTTAAATTTATGGGGATGTGATCATCTAAGAAGTAAGTGGCAATAGAAACTGCACTATTTCAAGTTCAGGAAGGTAAGAAGAAACTACTGAAAGGAGATGGAAAAGGAAATTCCAGTGAGGAAAAAGGACCAAAAATGGTAAGACACAACAACTGATCCTTGGATTTGGCCATTTGAAAGTCATTGATATAGATGAGGGAATTTGATTTTTTTTTTTTTTTTAAGTAGTGAGAATGAAAGTCTAATGGTTTGGATTCAAGGAAGAATAAGAGAAAAGCTTCTGGGCTTCTGCAGAACAAATTGGCTAAATCAGTTTATTTCAGCATATCCTCCAAATACATGTATGTCAACTATGAAAAATAACCTATAATCAGCAATTAATAACATTATTCAGTATCAAAGGCTGCAACCAACTTTAACTTAATGTGAACAGTGGAGAAATAAACTAATAAAACTGGTGCTCAAATCTGCTCTTGCTTGTATGAGTGCCAAATTGAATACAGGATACAATCTGGAGTGACGTAGAAAAAAAATAGTTTTATTGTTTTGCCTGGCAAAGGGAGACACAGAGGGCCCATGCCCTGGAAAAGTATGTGTTCCAACCTAGGAGGATTTGATGAGGAGTTTTATAGTAATAATTTAAACGGTGGAGTTGCTGACAAAATTAGAGTATGTGCAGGGTTTCAGATGGTTGGTCTCTTAGTCTTAATGAGCTTCTCTGTTTCTTTTAATTTTGCTTAAAGTGGTTTTTTGCCTGCTCCTCTCTTGTTTAGCAACCAAGTTCTATCTGCCCTTTGGAACTCAGGGAAGGTCATGGAGACTGGAGTCTTGCCTACAAGAAACAGGGGAAAGAAGTTTTCTGTGCTCACAAACCCCACAGGGTCCTTCTCGGTTTCAAAACCAGGAGAATCAGCTGTTATACAGGGCATAGAACTGGGAGAAAACTATGAAGGAAAGAGAAGAATCATTTTCTAAGTAGAAAATATGTGAGTGAAACTTAGTTGTGTCTAACTCTTTATGAGCTCATGGACTGTACAATCCATGGAATTCTCCAGGCCAGAATACTGGAGTGGGTAGCCATCCCCTTCTCCAGGGGATCTTCCCAATCCAGGGATCAAACCCAGGTCTCTCACATTGCAGGTGGATTCTTCACCAGCTGAGCGATCAGGGAAGCCCAGAAAACATATGAGTATGTATTATTTTTTCCTGTGACTTCTTTTTTTTCACTGCATAATGCCTGGATGTGTGCTACCTAATCAAGGTTGTTACACAAATGACCTTTGTATATGTGCATATGTTCTTGATGAGACTTGCTCATGAAATATCAGTCATTTCACAGGGATATTAAATATTAGCCATTGAAAACTGATTTCTTTTCATATTGTCCCTAAATTAATGGTTTATTTCTATAAACAACTTTTAAAAAATGCATTTATTGAGTCTATCTTCTGGGAAACCAAATGGATGATTTAGCCTAAATAAACTTCATTTATGTTAGTCTGACATTTCTGTGTAAAAATTATAATTTCCAATTATACAATTTATATTGGAAATTTAACATAGTTTCACTATTATTTTACACAACTTGAAATCCTTTGGAAAGCATTGCTAAGTACATATGTAATTTGAGAATTTGTTTCCAAATAACATGTAAATAAAATGTCAATTATTTCAGAGGAGATTAGCTTGTTGTTTTATTATCCTGTTTTAGATACTGAGAATCAATTAATACAGAGTTTATATTCTAATTTCCATGATGATATTCATTTTAGGGAATAAAAATGATTAATAATGTGGTGCAGTAGTAAAGAAGATTCCCGACAATACTGGAGATCCAGGAGATGCAGGGTCAGTCCCTGAGTAGGGAAGATCCCCTGCAGAAAGGAATGGCAACCCACTCCAGTCTTCTAGCCTGGGAAATCACATGGACAGAGGAGCCTGATGGGCTATAGTCCATGAAGCCACAATAGCTGGACATTAAATAGCAACTAAGCAACAACATGCTATTTCAATATTCAGTGACATTCCTACCCCAAGAAGAGGTAATAAATACAGTGGAAGAAGATTAGACTTGTGTTCTGAAGGTAAAATTTAGGTTATAAATTATAGTACTGTAATATTGTTAAATTGAGGAATAAAGGCAAATTCCTAAAATGCTACCCACATGTATTGTTTGGGGGAGGGAAAGGTGGCATAAACTTTTCCTATGGGAGAAAATGTATATGGAAAAAAAGCAGATGACTTCATAGTTATTCCTTTTTAGCACATCACCATTCATATTGCATGCCCTCCAGTCCTTGCCTACACCTCCATTCCCTTGACAAAATCAAATCCCCTTCAGATTCTCTCAAAAACAGTTAGATTTCATTTGCTGAGGATTAGTATTGATTTGATTTCATAAGAACTCCAAACTTCTGCCCTCCATGCAAAATGAATTATTTGTCTTTCATTGTGCTGGTGAGTGCAGTTCAGTTCTTTGAAACAAAGCTATTTATTAACATTTTACTCAGAGATAAAAGGCATAAATGTGTATATGTTAACTCACCTATGCTCATTTGTCTTAAGAATTATCTTTTAAATGTCAACTATAAAAGACTGACCAGAGGATTTTTATTTTGTTTTGCTTCTAATTTAGTAGAGAAAATCCTTAAAGAAGGTTAGTATCACTGTGGGTCTGGACATAGAAGAGCTTGCTGCCTGAGGCAAGAACATGCAATGAAAAGGTTTCAGAAAAAGTAATTTCAAAGTAAGTGATTTTCACAGATTTCAACATTTTTTTAAGAGTTGATTTTATGTTCACTTTAGAAGGAGCACATGCAAGTTACACAGATAGGTACAAATCTCAAAGCTCATGTTTATGAGGTTTTTTTTTTTTTTTTTTTCCCATTTTACAGAGTTGAAATTTTTGTAAAAGAATTTTATTCCTAGAAGACTCATTAGTCTAGGTATCAAGGTACATGAAACAGTACTCAAACTCTAACATACATAAAAATAGCCCAGANCTCAAAGCTCATGTTTATGAGGTTTTTTTTTTTTTTTCCCCATTTTACAGAGTTGAAATTTTTGTAAAAGAATTTTATTCCTAGAAGACTCATTAGTCTAGGTATCAAGGTACATGAAACAGTACTCAAACTCTAACATACATAAAAATAGCCCAGAAGTGTCATTTTAAAATACTGAGTTTCTTATTCTATTCTCAGAGATTCAGTAAATCAGAAATGGAGAAAAGAACATTCACTTGACAATTTTCTCTGCCACAAGTCTCATTGATAGTAATATTTCATAGATGTGATATCTTGATGAAGTCTTACAACCATCATGTGATAGAGACATTATCACAGTTTTCAAGCTGAGAGAATTGAAACGGGGAGAGTTCAAGTAATATGCTCTTATTCATATTCATTCAATAAATAATAATAAAATCCCTCTCACGTAACAGGCGTTTTTCTCAATGGCTAGCAAACTGTAATGAACAAAACAAATCAAACCCTTGTTCTTATAATGATACAGAGCTGTAGAGAGAGAAAATCAAACATGGACAAATAAATGCAAGAATTAGATAATTTCAGAGGTTTGCAGAAATTACCAAAGACATTATAAGTTAGATGTTCAGAGGAGGTCTAACTGAGAGGGTACTTTTGAGTGATACCTGAATAACAAGAAGGACACTGGTTATGAAACGAAGCTACAGAGGAAACAGCAAGTGTAAGAGGCTCAAAATATTTATTAAAGGTTACAGTTGTAACTCTTTGATCTCAATTTTTTTAAATAGCTGACTGTTTTATGTTTTCTCTTTCCTCAAACAGGCATGTAGACCTGGTGGGATATTTCTTGAGTTAATAACAGACAAAGACTCTCACACTAATTGTCAAGTAACACAAAAATATATTCCTGTGGCAGGTTGAACAGAGTGTACCTTCATCATGAGAGTGAGGCCACATTAGTCACAATTGTGTGTGGCTTTGGCAATTACTCATTTATTTGAACAATGCGGTAAGTCAAGAAAGCATAGACAAAGGAAGAAAAGTGAATACTGTGAACATGGACAAGCTGAATAGATTAAATAACTAGAAAGTTCTTGGTAAACATATTCAGCTACTAAAGATTATGGGGAAAACGATACTAACTAGAAATTTTGGACTCAGCTCCTTTGACCAAATGCTCATCTGAATGGCGTGTGGTCAAATATAACATCTTTCTAAATAAATAAATAGACACACTAAAAATAAATAAATAAATAAATAAATTTTAAAAATGAAATAAAATAAAAAGGTTCCTGGAATCCATGGAAGTCCTGATAAATAAAGTATTATCTCTTTGAAATAAGAATTAAATATCTAGTTATAAATTTTAGTCAAAAAAGACATTTCTCTCATAGTATGACAAAAAGTGATTTGTTCAAGTTTTTCAANGTCAAATATAACATCTTTCTAAATAAATAAATAGACACACTAAAAATAAATAAATAAATAAATAAATTTTAAAAATGAAATAAAATAAAAAGGTTCCTGGAATCCATGGAAGTCCTGATAAATAAAGTATTATCTCTTTGAAATAAGAATTAAATATCTAGTTATAAATTTTAGTCAAAAAAGACATTTCTCTCATAGTATGACAAAAAGTGATTTGTTCAAGTTTTTCAAATGTAATTACTAGTAGTTAATATTTAGCTCCTAATTAAGAGTTAGTTAAGTGCCCCTTTCTTAGACTTTTTTGTCCCTTATCTTATGGACTATCTAATACCTAAAGCTAAAGCTAATTTCAAGGGAGAGAAATATTCATTGCTACTTTGGAAAATTAAAAACAATATAAAATTAATTTGGAACATTGTTTCTCAATGCTTCTACTTGAAGACTTAAGAAAATTTAAAAATGCTCTGAGAAATTAATAACTTTTGATTTCTTCATAAGTGGAATACTTGAAGCTAATCTAGAAGTTTTGCTTGAACTTAATCTTCTCATTAAAAATGAATATGTTACAAATGTCATATTTTCAAAATAAATAGTGATCTGAGTCCTGGGAAAAATCCCACCTTTTATCATGTTTAGAAATAGGAAACAGGCCTAAAAGTCAAAAGTTACAAAGTGGGAGAAGGCAAGGGTGGGATGATTTGAGAGAATAGCATTGAAACATATATATTATCATAGGTGAAGCAGATCACCAGTCCAGGTTCAATGCATGAGACAGGGTGCTCAGGGCTGGTGTACTGGGATGACCCTGAGGGATGGAATGGGGAGAGGTGGGAGGGGGGTTCTGGATGGGGAACACATGTACACCCATGGCTGATTCGTGTCAATGTACGGCAAAAACCATGACATAATTGTAAAGTAATTAGCCTCCAATTAAATAAATTAATTTTTTTAAAGAAAAAAGTTACAAAATATTTCTTACTCTACCCACTTCATTTCAAGACTTCCAATATCTTAAACTAAATGGGGAGAGGTGGGAGGGGGGTTCTGGATGGGGAACACATGTACACCCATGGCTGATTCGTGTCAATGTACGGCAAAAACCATGACATAATTGTAAAGTAATTAGCCTCCAATTAAATAAATTAATTTTTTTAAAGAAAAAAGTTACAAAATATTTCTTACTCTACCCACTTCATTTCAAGACTTCCAATATCTTAAACTGATGTCATATAACTTTCTCCTGTCAGCTCAGGACTTATTCTGATTATTAGCAAAGGATGCCAGAGATCAGAATAGTTCAAGGCCTGACCTCAAACCTACCCCACTGTTTTCTAGGACATGCATTTTTCATTTTTTGCCTTATTCTTCATAACCACTTCATTGACTTACATTTCAATAAAGACCACTGGGCACTTTTGCTATACAATTACCAGATTATTTAAATTGACTTTGTTTTCCTGTCTAAGGTTCTGCCCCTGGACCTTGGTCCCCAGGACAACCTCTGCTCTTTTTGCCACATCAGTGCATCACCCTCTGCTATCATCTAAGCTTCAATATCCATCTGCCAATCTATTGGGGTCCTGCCCATCTTCAAATTACCTGATATAGAGGCCAGATTTTATTCTAGGTGACTGGTTTCCTAATAAATTTATTCTTAAACCTGATTAAATATTGTGAGCTAGACAGGATTTAGAGTCCACCAATCTGATGCATTCATGTGAAACTGAAACTTAGACTAAGTGGGGAGAGAGGCAAGCGTGTGAATTTTAGCCATGGTGAACAGGTTCTGAGGCAAACAGCTGTACTGACAGTTTACCAATTTGGAAGAGGACAGTAAGTAGTTCCATTGGTGGCTTGGCCATTTTATGCATTGTAGCTTTGTGAACATTCTTGGAAGCTCAGCATAGAGGCCATTTATCCGACCAATGATTCTATTAGCTCTTTAATATCCTACGACTAAAGCTTCCAAAAATTGTTGGTTCAAAGTGCCCTTAGGTAAGGTAAGGTAAGGTAAGGTAAGGTAAAGTCACTCAGTCGTGACCGACTCTTTGTGACCCCATGGACTGTAACCTACTAGGCTTCTCTGTCCACAGGATTCTCCAGGCAAGAATACTGGAGTGGATTGCCATTTCCTTCTCCAGGGGATCTTCCCGACCCAGGGATCAAACCTGGGTCTTCCGCACTGGAGGCAGACGCTTTAACCTCTGAGCCACCAGGGAAGCCCTCAGTGTCTGAATAAGTTTTTTTTTTTTTTNTGTCCACAGGATTCTCCAGGCAAGAATACTGGAGTGGATTGCCATTTCCTTCTCCAGGGGATCTTCCCGACCCAGGGATCAAACCTGGGTCTTCCGCACTGGAGGCAGACGCTTTAACCTCTGAGCCACCAGGGAAGCCCTCAGTGTCTGAATAAGTTTTTTTTTTTTTTCCCAAAGAGATACTGGAATTTAAAATCCGTGTTCATAGATGTAATCTTCGGCATTCATATTATGCTTCATTTTTAAAATAGGTCAAAATAGCTTAACTGTAGTATTTTCTACAATATCCAATACATATCAGTGTGCTTGGCTCAAAAAATTTAAACTATTTATCTCTTGACATCTCTCTGCGAATTGACTACCTTCTCAGTTGTACCAAAGGGTGCTTTGGCCAGACTTTGGAAACTGTGGCCCAATTGTAAATTACATTCTGTTCAGACTAGGATAGAGTCTGTTTACTCAGCCTTTTCAATGTTTCTAAAAACTCTAGCAAAAATTATTTGTTCAATTTAGTTAAACAGAGTCTCTATTTGCAACGGACAAATATATCGCATTCTTGAAGTAGAAGAGGAAGGCGCATTTTGAGAAGATAGCACCTTTTTCAAACAGCACATGTGACAGAACTGGGATTCTCGAGAGCCGGGCCGGCACACTAAGAGCGGGCGAGAGGAGCTACCCCACGTCCGAGGTCAGGGGCAGCAACCTAGAGTGCCAGGCTACGACGGCAGAGGAACGGCCGAGAGGAGCTACCCTGTGTCTGAGGTCAGTGGCAGACGGGAGGAGCTACCCCTCATCCGAGGTCAGTGGCGGCCGGGAGGAGACACCACGTGTCTGAGGTCAGGGTGGCGGCTGGGAGGAGCTACCCCGTGTCTGAGGTCAGTGGCGGCCAGGAGGAGACACCCCACGTCCGAGGCCAGGGACGGCCGAGAGAAGCCACCTCTCACCCAAGGCCAGGGGTGGTGACCCGGAGGAGCCACCCTGAGCCCGAGGCCAGGGGCAGCAGCTGGGAGAAGCCACCCACGCTCGAGGCCACAGCTGGCGTCCGGGAGGAGCAACTCGAGAAGCAGGGGCTGCGCAGGCGCAGAAGGGCCTAGAGGAGCTGTCCCACGTTGAAGGTCAGGAACCATGGCGGTAAGGAGATACCCCTAGTCCAAGGTAAGGAGCAACGGCTGTGCTTTGCTGAAGCAGCCATGGAGAGACAACCCATGCCCAAGGTATGAGAAACCCAAGTAAGATGGTAGGTGTTGCAAGAGGGAATCAGAGGGCAGACACACTGAAACCATACTG
>SJYX01015730.1:59578-95430 GCA_006410675.1 Oreotragus oreotragus
CGTGAACACCACTGAATTCATCTACTTTATCATAATAAAATTATTTCATGTAGTATTGGCTAAATAACTTGTTCTTAATGAATAAAATCTTCATTTAATCTGAGTTGTCACTTCTATAAAAAACTTTAAAATGCATTTTTTTTCAGAAATTTTACTTTTAACTTAAAGTATTAATTAAGAAATAGAATATAAATAAGCATGAGTCTTTGGTGATAATAACATTAATACCAGCTACAAATAAATAATTCAAAAATTATTAAAATTAATAAACACTATTACTTTTAATGAAGGCAGTTACCTCCTACCAAGGGCAATTATTTATACTGGAAAAAATATTGAAAAATATCTTATTCATAAGTGCAATGGAAAGATAGCATCTTACTTAAAAATTGCAAGGAATGTATATAGCCAATGAATAAAAAGCCTTCTAAACATGAAGTGATGGACAAAAAGAACTTACATAAAAGAAAATGTGCTCAGTCGCTAAGTCATGTCCCACTCTTTGCTATTTCATGGACTGTAGCCCACCAGACTCTTCTATCCATGGCATTTGCCAGGCAAGGATACTGGAGTAGGTTGCCGTTTCCTTCTCCAAGAAATCTTCCTAGCCCAGAGACTGAAACTGTGTCTCTTTATCTTCTGCATTGGTAGGCGTATTCTTTAACACTACAACCACGTGGGTAGCTCAAGCACTCATACACACTTGCCCTGTATTTCAATTATACTGAATTGTAACAAAAGGTAGTCACCCAGGTCTAGTTTTAGAGAAAATAGAGAAGAGTTGACATCTTTATCCAAATAGTCCATCGGGAGGAGCCTCATTGTACAAGTTTGTTCTCTAAGCATATCCTTAATGGATTAACCACATTTCTTCCAGAACCAACTTCTTACCTCAGAATCTGTTGACTCTGAAGTTCCTCTTCACCAGGTCTTTGTGAAAGGATAGCATTTCTGAGGAGCTGACTCTAAAATGGTTCCTAGTGATCCTTGCTTCCTGATACTCACACCTCTGTGTAATCCCTGACCCCTGAGCGTGAGTCAACCTAGTGACTTGCTTCTAATGAATAGAATACAGAAAAGGTGATGAGATGTTACTTCTATGTTTAGACAAGTAAGATCATGACTTTCATCTCACTAGTGGTCTCTCTCTCTTGCTGGATTTAGTGAGGCAGGCTGCCAGATGGAGGAGCCCAAGTGACAAAGAAGCAAGAGTGGCTTCCAGTCAATATTCATCAAAGAATATTCATCTGAGAGCCAAGGCTCTCAGACCAACAACCTACAAGAAACTGAATCCTGCTAACTACTACTTGAGACTAGAAGCAGATTCTTCCCCACTTGAACTTCCTTGTGGGCCTGAGTAATGGCTGACACCCTGAATGAAACCTTGTGAGACAGTCTGAAGAAAGAGAATCCAGATGAGAAACCTAAAGTCTCAGAAACTTAGAGCTAATATATATGTTTAGTTTGAGTTCAATAAGGGGGTCAAGCTAGTAAAGAAATGCTCTAAATTCTCCAAGTCAGGCTTCAACAATATGTGAACCATGACCTTTCAGATGCTCAAGCTGGATTTAGAAAAGGCAGAGGAACCAGAGATCAAATTGCCAACATCCGCTGAATCATGGAAAAAGCAAGAGATTCCAGGAAAACACCTATTTCTGCTTTATTGACTATGTCAAAGTCATTGACTGTGTGGATCACAATAAACTGTGGAAAATTCTGAAAGAGATAGGAACACCATACAACCTGATCTGCCTTTTGAGAAACCTGTATGCAGATCAGGAAGCAATAGTTAGAACTGAACATGGAACAACAGACAGGTTCCAAATTGGGANACTATGTCAAAGTCATTGACTGTGTGGATCACAATAAACTGTGGAAAATTCTGAAAGAGATAGGAACACCATACAACCTGATCTGCCTTTTGAGAAACCTGTATGCAGATCAGGAAGCAATAGTTAGAACTGAACATGGAACAACAGACAGGTTCCAAATTGGGAAAGGAGTACGTTAAGGCTGTATATTGTCATTCTGCTTATTTAACTTATATGCAGAGTACATCATGAGAAACGCTGGGCTGGATGAAGCACAAGCTGGACCCAAAATTGCCAGGAGGAATATCAATAACCTCAGATATGCAGATGACATCACCCTTATGGTAGAAAGGGAAGAAGAACTAAAGAGCCTCTTGATGAAAGTTAAAGGGGAGAGTGAAAAGTTGGCTTAAAGCTCAACATTCAGAAAACTAAGATTATGGCATCTGGTCCCACCATTTCATGGCAAATAGATGGGAAAACAGTGGAAACAGTGGCTGACTTTATTATGGAGGGCTCCAAATTTACTGCCGATGATGATTGCAGCCATGAAATTAAAAGACGCTTACTCCTTGGAAGGAAAGTTTGACCAACCTGGACAGCATGTTAAAAAGCAGAGACATTATTTTGCCAACAAAGGTCGGTCTAGATAAGGCTATGGTTTTTCCAGTGGTCATGTATGGATTTGAGAGTTGGACTGTAAAGAGAGCTGAACACCAAAAAAATGATGCTTTTGAACTGTGGTGTTGGAGAAGACTCTTGAGAGTCCCTTGAACTGCAAGGAGATTCAACCAGTCCATCTTAAAGGAGATCAGTCCTGAGTGTTCATTGGAAGGACTGATGTTGAAGCTGAAACTCCAATATTTTGGCCACCTGATGTGAAGAACTGACTCATTTGAAAGACCCTGATTCTGGGTAAGATTGAAGGCAGGAAGAGAAGGGGACAAGAGAGGATGAAATGGTTGGATGGCATCACCGACTCAATGGAGATAAGTTTGAGTACACTCCAGGAGTTGGTGATGGACAGGAATGCCTGGTGTGCTTCAGTCCATGGGATCACAGAGTCGGACATGATTGAGTGACTGAATGGAACTGAACTGAAACATGCTTTAATTAATGAATCAGCATGTAGGCAATAAATTAGGTTGTTAAAACATATAGATATTAAAATCCTATCTATAAGTCCCCAGTTCAAAATGTTTCTTATGAGATTTTCTCTTCAAAGTTTTAGAAATAGTAGACAGAAAAGATATAATTATTTTGACCAAAGTTTACTATTAGAAATGTCTACAATTCTTCTGTTACTGGATTCAAATATAGCTTAAAATTAAACAGAAATTATATGCTCATATATGGGCATTCTTGTCATTTTGATGTTGCTTTATTTCTAGCAATTTCCAAATTAGACATGTGTGCTATGAACAAACATTGTATACATCAATACTGAAACTTGTTTTATGTATCAAATATGTTTTGTTATTATTAACATATTTAATCTATGTTAAACTGATAACATGGTATTTGTAGGGGATTATGCATTTCTAAACTAGTTCTATGATTATTTTAATGACACTTCTAGCAGTAAAACTTATCTCACAGAGATATGAGGAGTGAAAGGAGAGATTTTAAAGCAACTTTTAGATATTGATTTAGCTTTTATGCAATTTTAAAAACTATTAGGTAAATTGCATAAATGAAATGTTTGTAATTTCATTGACACCTTATTTTAATGTGTAAAATCAAAATAAGGGGAAAATCTTGGTAGATTCCAATAGCATATTTAACCCAAGTTACAAATAAGTATTCATGTATTTTTAGGTGAAATACTTGATAAAATATATTTCAGTGTTAATGATATCAAGAAGAAATTTATTGTAAGTGCCAAACCAAATTCCTGGAGTATATTTTTTACAGAGAAAACTAACTTGCATGAATTTAAAAAAAAAAGTGTCATTTTCATCAGTGTATGCCTTGCAGACTTCTGAATTTTCATTTTGTTTATTACCCTGGAAATTACTACTTGCCAAATTACATCTCCATGGTGTGAGTGAATCAGAGAAGTACAAAGATATTCAAAGCTGTCATATTTAGCACAAGAAAACTTGGAGCTCATTCAAATGACTATCTAATCCTACTTTTTACAAAGGCAGAAATGTGTTATTAAGTACTAGGTTTATGGAATGAGAAGAAAGGTTAATGCATTTTCTTTGTTTAAAGAAGGTAAAACATGGTTCATTAAACATAATGTAGGTCTAAACAGAAACTTTAAGCTTAGTTATCAACAAAATAACCTGAAAACATTGCATTACATTCATTTCATTCTTTCTACCAATTTTTGTTGAACACAAATTGTGTGCAGGACACTTTTCTAGCTCTTTGGGACTCAGCTTGCAAGAAGTGTTACATATATAAATTCCAACAATTTACCTTCTTAATTTATATTTTATAGTTGAAACCAACTTCTGATGAATGAAATGGATTCTAGCTCCATGAAGTTCATTAATAAGTGATCTTTAATAGGGAACCAAGTTCAGAATATTAATTTATAAGTTGATCTGCAACAGTATCAATATTCACTCATCTTATAGATAGCTATTGACAAATTATGGAATTCATCTCAATAATATGTAGAAAATATATATTTCTACTATTATAAATTTTTGGAAGGTCTTCCTTCCATGCTTTGAAATATTAAGGTTATTAAAAGCAGTATAGATATCTTTATGTTCATTTCAAATCTTTAAAATTTTGAGCTCAAAATGATTTCTACTTTTGAAGAAACACGGAGTTCATTTTTTAGATCAAATATTCTTGTGAGAAATCTTACCCATTATAGTCATCTTACCCTTACCACAATGTATAATAAATAACACTTGCTGTTTGCAATCTTTAAGTTCACACATTAACAGACATCATAAAACAACTTTGGTTCAGCCAACATTTTTTTCACAGCAAGATAGTTTCAGTGGAGAAACTACTATGCTGCCTTGCAATCTGGCATAAGTTTCTTTCTTTGGCTAGCTACTCCAGAATGTTTTTAAGTCATTACATCTGTGCCATCAGGACATACTCCTAAAAACAGTTAAAACTCCAAGCAACATTTATTGACTATATAGACCTTTATAATAGTGATCAGTTAGTTCTACTTGTTGGCAATTAAATTGAAAAAAGAATAGTTCCCTCATATCACTATCACATTTAATCTGTTTCTACTAAAGGACTTGCCATGTTAGAAATATCTTGCTTTGACAAAATCTGTGTCTATCCTACGAGTTGGTCTTCCTTCCCATTAGCCAGTACCTGAATGTAGTAGATTCACCAAACACTTCCAAAACAAAATCACTAATGAAGTTTGAAGTTTTCACTAATGTTTTAGAAATTGTGTGTGTATGTATATATGTGTATATATATATGCATTCATACACATTATATAAACATGCATTCATATATGTTATATATGTGTCTTAGCAGCCTGATGTATCACTTACTAGAAAAGAGTAAAACACTTAATGTTTATATGTGAAATATTGAACATTTGTTTATTTGCTTCCTTGCTTTTTCAAAATTCAGTGTTTTTTCAATGAGTTATTTTGGTTTTGATCTCATTTGTGTTTTTTATGCAAATACCACTTGTGTCTTGTTCCATTTGATTCATTAGCCAAATCACTGATAGCACACTGTGGTTTTAACTCTTCATTATCAGTTATGTAGGAAATGGTAGTCTATAATGTGAGTTTATATTTCTGAATAAAGCTAGTTAAAATATTGGATCTTTATTGAAGCATTTTCATCATTAACATGTATTCTAATAATGTTATTACATTCAAAGAGATGTGTTTTTTTCCTGACCAAAAGAAGATAAGTGAAACATTTAATTAAATGTAAAGCACGGTTAGAAGAGAGAATATAAAATTCACTTCCTCAATTTAGGTAATAATGTTAAACTATAAAATAAAAGTAAATTTTAAATTTATAACTTCTGCTGCTCAAAAGACACTATTAGGGAAATGAAAATGCAAGTCATATCTGACAAAGGATTTATACATAACTTATTAATAATAATAGAAATAAACATAATTTTAAAATGGGTGAAAGATGAAAAGTTACTTTGCAAAAGATATATGAATGACTATAATTGCCTAAAAACATGCTTAGCATCTTTAGTGTTCAAGGAAATTCAGATTATAACTACAAAGAAATAGCAATACATTTTTACTTGGATGTTAAAGTCAGAATGAGGGACAGTCTCAAGAGTTTAAGAAAAAGTGTGGAGCAACAGGATTTCTCAAACATTGCTGGTAGATATATACATAAATCAACCATTTTAGAAAAGAGTTTTGCAGTTTCCCACACACCTTACCATGTAAATAACTATTTCACTTTTAGGTAGTTACCCAAGAGAAAAGAAAACATATGTCCATACAAAGACTTATATTAATCCCAAATGGAAATATCCCAGATGTTTTTCAATGGAGTGAATAAAAATGTTGATAAAATGGAATATTGCTTAGCAATATAAAGGACTACTGATATACAAAAAAATGTGAGTGAATCTCAAAAATATGTTCAACAGAAAAATCTAGTCACAAAGGGATATACATTTCATGACTTGATTTATAAGACATTCCAGAACAGGCAAAAATAATATTTAATTAAAAGTAAATCAAATAAAGGCTGCCTGGGGTCAGGGATAGTGGAACTGACTGCAACGGGATACAAGGGAGCTTTTGGGGGTGACGGAAATTTCCCATTGTTTATTTGGATGTTTCCACAATAGTATAAACTTCTCAAATTTCATTTATTTACACACAAATGAATTTTTTTTTTGTAATTTGTACTTAAAATTGCTTTTAAAATCATATTTTGTTAATAAAAATTATATTAAATTACCAAAACTAATTTAACTAAAATAGTAAAAATTAATTTGGCTTAAATGACTGTATAAATGGAAACCGTTAAAAGTAAGTTTATTTTTTCAGATTTTGATTGCTTTAAATTAGAGTTAACAAAATAAATTTATGACATAGCATGTTGTAATATGTTCCTACTGCTTATGTCTAGAATGTATCTTGCATCATGTCCAATCCAGCACACTAATTTACTAGTGAATCCATACCCTGTCTGATCTACAGCCTGTTCAGTGGTATGCATCCATTGATCACAAGCATGGACGAAACAACAATGCCAGATTGTTATAAAAGTTTGCAATATTTACTTTTAGATGTTCTTGCAGACTGGTAAACGGTATTCAGAACATATTTGAATATCATGAGCCATGAAAACAATAGTTAGGCTAATGTAATAAACATCCAAAATAGCCAATAATAAATTAGAGGAAATGATTTGCATTATGTGTCAATTTATGGACTAAATTCTCAACCTGTTAATTTCATATATTAATTAATTGTAGAATTTTAAAATACATTTGATATTAAAATACTCAAAATCACATGACCTCCATACAAAAATACACATTTTAATCAAAATATTTTGCTCCAAAATTATATATTCTTTGTATAATAACCAATGGAACCAAAACCAAAAATAAAATTGTAAAATAAAAGCATAATGATTAAAATGTAATGAGGAATTTCTCTTTAGTATTTCCTTTGGCTTTAGCCAGTATGCTCAACCAAACATGTTTGAATTCTATTTATTAATGGTAAAAATATACCACATAATAATTAAGTTGATTGATCTTTTCAAGGACTTTCCATCTTTTCAAGGTGATGCTAGTGGTAAAGAATCTGCTTGCCAATGCAAGAGAAAAAAGAGACAATGAGTAACAAAATGGCAACCCAGTTCAGTATTCTTGCTGAAAGAATTCTATGAACAGAGGAGCCTGGCGGACTTCTGAATCTATACACATACACACATATATAAAAATGTGTGTGTGTATTTTTATATATATACTTCACTTATATCTATTCATATGTGTATAACTAATAACTATTGCTTTAGATTCTCTACTGACGTCATAGAAATCCCCTAAGGGGAAATCAATAAGTAAAACTGATTATATTGTCATTCATGAGATCAATGTCATGCTAATACCACACAGGTTAATTTCTTTAGAAGATATAAAGTATATAACAAATGTGTACTAGTATGGTAAAATTAAGTGGTTATTTAATCTACTATCCACTGAATATGACAATAGTATTAGGAACACCTATAACAGTGTCTTTAGAAACTCCTGTGCTGTGGCCTTATCCATGACAAGGCGTCTGAGACCCAGTTCCTATTTCCTGCATTTGTACTTCACTAGTTCTCCATGTCATTTCTTCAAGCTTCACTTTCATTTATAATGGATGATGATATTAGTTTTAAAAGTTATTTTATCAATAAAATTGTATAATTTTTGAAAAATGCTTTTGAAATGCCCTTGAAAATATACAATAGGAAAAGTGATTAGTTCTTAACCTGTACTAGCACACAGCACACAGAATGGCCAAAAAATGTGTTTAGGTTTTTCCATAGGATGTAATGGGAAATCCCAAATAAACCTTTTGGCCAACCCAATAAAAGACAAGAACATATTTCTGACTTCTTCCCTGCTTACTCTGACCCTGGGTGCCCTTTTCCTCAAATTCATCTTTTCCCAAAAAGCTTATCCTTATCTTGATTAAATATTTACAAAAAAATCTGGTAGCCTTAGCCATTCTTTCTGGTAGAAACTTAGATCAAGATCTTTGGATTCAGGATCCAGTGTCTCAAACATGCTTCTTAGAATTCTCCTTAACTCCACAGCTGTGTGATGGTTCTCATCTCCAGTAAATCTAATGGATATGTTAGCAGCACCTTTAAAACTGATACTTTGAATTCCAGCCTTTCTCATTGTAGCAAAAACATTCTGTGTAATTCCTCTCCTAAGACCTATGAGTATCCCACAGGTATCTACTGAAGATACCAAAATTATTCCATTTACAGACACGTGTCTATAACCAAGATATAGAACCTTTCTTCACTACTCAGTCTCAGAACTCATTTCCCTGTCCTTTCTACTTGATTAAATCATGATTTGGGGACTTTCTATGTAATTGCATAACTGCAGTAAGTCACTGTTAATTATTAAACATCGTTCTAGGAACTGGGTAAGTCATTCCTTCCCAGTCACCCACAGTTGGCTGATTTGTACCACAGCATTCTTAGCTTTCCTTCCTACAGTCTGTGCTGACAGTTGGTCTAATGTTTAGACTGAAGAGTGACTAAAGTTGAAGAAGCATACGTCTGCTTATGGGATAATCAGACACCATGTTTTAATAATGGTTTCTTGGCAAGGAATTGGAAATCATTAAACTGTATATGTTGCAGGAATAACTTTTTGCTTAGTTATGTCTTTCCAATTATTTGGTCAACTTTCTTTATCAAAATAGTGGAAGTACTCTTTGAAGAAATCATTAGTGAAAACCAATAAGAGTAAGTCAGCTGCATGGTATGCATTTACCCTTCTTGTCTCATTTTAGGTTCCTGGATCAAGATGAAACTACCAGTACTCAGCTGATCTAATTACACAGAGAGTTTTATCAGGCAAGCTGTAAAGGAAATGAGGGGGGAAAGTGCTAAGCCAAAAAATGAAGAATTGAAGCCTCTAGTGATAGGGTTATATATTGGAATGAATTGTTGAGTGGCAGTTGGGACTGGGCAATGGGACACGAAGTGAAGGTGAAAGTCAGTGTTACCAATATTGTGGAGTCAGTTGGAAGGACAGTAGTCCAAATTTACAGACAAAATTTCAGTGTCTGGGTAGGGTTTCTATGTTAAATACATGTAGGATGTCAGAAGTTCACATAGAGAGCTATGGAAGTATAGTTGAGGACACATAGAGTAGAATCCATTTTAACATGCTTTATTAGAAACTGGAAAATAAGGGGAGAGATTATGAATGGGAAATTCTAAAAGTCTGTCATGGGGAGATGAAGGCAAACATATACTCTAAACAGGTTACCACAATTATTACATAATTAAACTTTCAAGAAATTTGTGTAATGGGGTGGTGGAAAAGGGTATAATAGATTAGCTGAATCCTGGTCAAATAAAGCAAATGGAAATATAATAAATATAAATTAAAATTTATTTAGTTATATTTACCTCAGTTCAGTTCAGTCGCTCTGTCGTGTCTGACTCTGGGATCCCATGAACTGCAGCACGCCAGGCCTTCCTGTCCATCACCAACTCGTGGAGTCCACCAAAAACCGTGTCTATTGAGTCAGTGATACCATCCAATCATCTCATCCTCTGTTGTCCCCTTCTCCTCCTGCCTTCAATTTTTCCCAGGATCAGGGTCTTTTCAAATGGGTCAGCTCTTCACATCAGGTGGCCAAAGTACTGGAGTTTCAGCTTCAGCATCAGTCCTTCCAATGAATGGCCAGGACTGTTCTGTAAGATGGACTGGTTGGATCTCCGTGCAGTCCAAGGGACTTTCAAGAGTCTTTTCCAACACCACAGTTCAAAAGCATCAATTCTTCAGTGCTCAGCTTTCTTTATAGTCCAAAACTCACATCCATAGGAAAAACCATAGCCTTCACTAGACATACCTTGTTAGTAATGTCTCTGCTTTTTAATATGCTGTCCAGGTTGGTCATAACTTTCCTTCCAAGGAGTAAGCGTCTTTTAATTTCATGGCTGCAATCATCATTGGCAGTAATTTTGGAGCCTCCCATAATAAAGTCAGCCACTGTTTCCCCATCTATTTGCCATGAAGTGATGGGACCAGATGCCATGATCTTCGTTTTCTGAATGTTGAGCTTTAAGCCAACTTTTTCACTCTCCTCTTTCACTTTCATCAAGAGGCTCTTTAGTCCTGCTTCACTTTCTGCCACAAGAGTGGTGTCATTTGCATATCTGAGGTCATTGATATTTCTCTTGGCAATCTTGGGTCCAGCTTATGTTTCTTCCAGCCCAGCATTTCTCATGGTGTACTCTGCATATAAGTTAAATAAGCAGGATGACAATATACAGCCTTGATGTAATCCTTTTCCTATTTGGAACTAGTCTGTTGTTCCATGTCCAGTTCTAACTGTTGCTTCCTGACCTGCATACAGGTTTCTCAAGAGGCAGATCAGGTCATCTGGTATTCCTATCTCTTTCAGAATTTTCCACAGTTTATTGTGATCCACACAGTCAAAGGCTTTGGCATAGTCAATAAAGAGAAATAGATGTTTTTCTGGAACTGTCTTGCTTTTTCCATGATCCAGCAGATGTTGGCAATCTGATATCTGGTTCCTCTGCCTTTTCTAAAACCAGACTGAACATCTGGAAGTTCATGGTTCATGTATTGCTGAAGCCTGGCTTGGAGAATTTTGAGCATTACTTTACTAGCATGTGAGATGAGTGCAATTGTGTGGCAATTGGGCAGCTGCGATGGCACAGGAGCAGCCAAGAGGAGCTACCCCACAACCAAGGTCTTGGGCGGTGGCTGACAGGAGCTACCCCACGTCCAAGGTAAGGAGAAGCAGCTGCGCTTTGCTGGAGCAACAGTGAAGAGATACCCCATGTTCAAGGTAAGAAAAACCCAAGTAAGACTGTACGCACTGAGAGAGGGCATCACAGGACAGACAGACTGAAACTACAATCATAGACAATTAGCCAATCTGATCACACAGACCACAGCCTTGTCTAACTCAGTGAAACTAAGCCATGCGGGGCCACCCAAGATGGTCAGGTCATGGTGGAGAGATCTGACAGAATGTGGTCCACTGGAGAAGGGAATGGCAAACCACTTCAGCATTCTTGCCTTGAGAACCCTATGAACAGTATATTTACCTCAAAAAAATTTAAAAATATGTATTTAACCTACAGATAACATCCAGAAGCATAAAAATGGTCAGGTGTCATTCTTATTAGAATAATTAGACTCTTCTGTCTATTTAATAGGGTTTTCTCTTTTAAAATAAAATATTAAAACTAAGCCTATATAAACCATTTTTGATATTGAATAAATTCCAGAAAAATATCTAATTCTGCTTCATTGACTACACTAAATATATTTTGAATGTGTGGATCATAACAAACTGTGAAAAATCTTTAAAGAGATGGGAATACCAGACCACCTTACTTACCTCCTGAGAAATCTGTATGCAGGTCAACAAGAAACATTTAGAACCAGACAGGGAACAACAGACTGGTTTTAAACTGGGAATGGAGTACATCAAGGATGTATATTGTCACTCTGCTTATTTAACTTATATGCAGAATACATCATGTGAAATGCCAGACTGGATGAAGCTGGAATCAAGATTGCCCAAAGAAATATCAATAACCTCAGATATGCAGGTGACACTGACCTTTATGGTAGAAAGTGAAGAGAAACTAAAAAGCCTCCTGATCAAAGTGAAAGAGGAGCGTGAAAAAACAGATTTAAAACTCAAAGTTCAAAAAATGAAGATGGCATCAGTTCCCATCACATTATGGCATCCAGTCCCATCACTTCATGGTAAATAGATGAGGAATCAATGGGAGCAGTGACAGACTTTATTTTGGGGGGCTCCAAAATCACTGCAGATGGTGATTGCAGCCATGAAATTCAAAAACACTTGCTCCTTGGAAGAAAACTATGGCCAACCTAGACAGCATATTCAAAAGCAGAGACATTAATTTGCCAAGAAAGACCTGTCTTGTTAAGCTGTGGTTTTTCCAGTAGTCATGTATGGATGTGAGAGTTGGAGCATAAAGAAAGCTGAGTGCCAAAGTTCTGATGCCTTCAAACTATGGTGTTGGAGAAGACTCTTGAGAGTCCCTTGGACTTCAAAGCCATCCAACCAGTCAATCCTAAAGGAAATCAGTCCTGAATTCATTGGAAGGACTGATGCTGAAGCTGAAGTTTCAATACTTTGGTTATCTGATGTGAAGAAATGACTACTCAGAAAAGACCCTGATGCTGGGAAAGATTGAAGGCAAGAAGAGCAGCAGGCAACAGAGGATGAGATTGTTGGATGGCATCACCGAATCAATGCACATGAGTCTGAGCAAGCTCCAGGTGTCAGTGATGGACAGGGAAGCCTGGCATGCTGCAGTCCATGCGGTCACAAAGAGGAGGACATGACTGAGGGACTGAACTAACTGAAATGGTCTTGTGAATGCTCTAAATGGACTGCTCCACAGTATAGGTTCAGTTCAGTTTAGTTCGGTTCAGTTGCTCAGTCATGTCTGACTCTTTGTGACCCCATGAATTGCAGCACGCCAGACCTCCCTGTCCATCACCAACTTCCGGAGTTCACCCAAACTCATGTCCATCCAGTCTGTGTTGCCATCCAGTCATCTCATCCTCTGTTGTCCCCTTCTCCTCCTGCCCCCAATCCCTCCCAGCATCAGAGTCTTTTCCAATGAGTCAACTCTTCGCATGAGTTGGCCAAAGTACTGGAGTTTCAGCTTTAGCATTATTCCTTCCAAAGAACACCCAGGACTCATCTCCTTTAGAATAGACTGGTTGGATCTCCTTGCAGTCCAAGGGACTCTCAAGAGTCTTCTCCAGCACCACAGTTCAAAAGCATCAATTCTTTCGTGCTCAGCTTTCTTCACAGTCCAACTCTCACATCCATACATGACCACTGGAAAAACCATAGCCTTGGCTATACAGGCCTTTGTTGGCAAAGTAATGTCTCTGCTTTTGAATATGCTATCTAGGTTGGTCATAACTTTCCTTCCAAGGANAAAGCATCAATTCTTTCGTGCTCAGCTTTCTTCACAGTCCAACTCTTACATCCATACATGACCACTGGAAAAACCATAGCCTTGGCTATACAGGCCTTTGTTGGCAAAGTAATGTCTCTGCTTTTGAATATGCTATCTAGGTTGGTCATAACTTTCCTTCCAAGGACTAAGCGTCTTTTAATTTCATGGCTGCAATCACCATCTGCAGTGATTTTGGAGCCCCCCAAAATAAAGTCAGCCACTGTTTCCACTGTTTCTCCAACTATTTCCCATGAAGTGATGGGACTGGCAGTATAGGTTAGTGGAAAAATATATCAATATGTGTATTTATTAGCATTTGAAGTTTTCATCATCAAATGATATCTTGATGCCATTCTTTCTGTGACTTTCAAAGCTAAGTGCATATGTACCACAATGAAGATGCTCACTAAGAATTCCTTTCATCAAGTTGTCTATCAGTGAGGATGCTTTTAGTTATAAGTAACTGAATATGCAACTATGGTGAAAGCCCTGAAATCAAGGTTCCATATTATGTGCTACTGTAATGGCTTTACCACCATAAGTTCCCCTCCTCACTCTGCTCCTGCAGAGAAAGCCCTTTAGCTAAGCAACCATCCTTACTAAATGGACAAAATACAGGTCCTTGTTATCCCTGAATGTTCAGTTTTCAGTACACTGTTAATACCTAGATTATTCAGACTGCTGTTGTTGTTGCACAGTAGCTAAGTCATATCTGACTTTTTGCAACCCCATGGGCTGCAGCACGCCGGACTCCTCTGTTGTCCACTGTCTTCCAAAGTTTGCTCAAATTCATGTCCATTGAATTGGTGATGCTGTCTTACCATCTTATCCTCTGCTGACCCCTTCTCCTTTTGTCTTTAGTATTACCCAACATCAGGGGCTTTCCCAATGAGTTGGGTCTTCATATCACATGTTCCTTCAGGACATCACACTGTCTTGATAAAACAGGGCTGCCTGCCTCTCTTAGCCCTATTTCCTAGTGCAAGCCCCTTGTAGCCCTGCATGACCTGCAGCATCCATGTACCCAGTCTATGATTTTGTGACTAATCAATTGTTGATCACATATGGCCAGAGTGGGCAGTTCAGCCATCTTCATAACCCTAGGGTAGGAATCCACCTACACTAGTGGGATTAAGAGGAGGTGATTAAATCAGTGACTAATAGTGGTTTAAATAACAAAGATTTGAGCTGACTCATTGGAAAATACCCTGATGCTGGGAAAGATTGAAGGCAAAAGGAGAAGAGGGTAGCAGAAGAAGAGATGATTAGATAGCATGACATGAATTTGAGCAAACTCCTGGAGATAGTGGACAACAGAGGAGCCTGCTGTACTACAGTTCATGGGGTCGAGTCGGACAGGACTTAGTAACTGAGTAACAGCAACAGAAGCAAGCAATTTCACATAACAATTAGAAGTAGTCTTTCTATGTCTGTTTCAATATCACAAAACAATGATTAACTACCTAAGCTCTTTCAAGCATTTTCAAGCATGAAGTCAACTATCTTTGGACCTGTCAAAGCCGCCATTTTACTTTTTTTGTCTTTGCCATCTTTAATACAAGAAACTTTGTATTCAGGCTTATTTCAACTTTATTGCTCCTAGCTTCATCATATGTTCTCACATAACTATATGAAAAGTGAAAGTGCTAGTCAGTCAGTCTTGTCCAACTCTTTGTGGCCACATGGGCTGTAGCCTGCCAGGCCCCTGTGTCCATGGAATTCTCCAGGCAAGAATACTGGAATGGGTAAACTTTCCTTTCTTCAGGGGATTTTCCCAACCCAGGGTTTGAACCCAGGTCTCCCACACTGCAAGTAGTTAAGTAATTAAAAGATAAGACATTAAACAAATTATAAACTATTTAATGTTAAACAAAAACTAGTATTTTACTAATGAACAAGAAATGTGGACCACTTGAATTTTAATATAGAATAGAAAAATATCATGACATTAAATACGAGTGAATTTTTTTTACTCATCTCTTTTGAAAACTGTAAAAAACAAAACTTGAAATAACCTTTGTACTTTCAGAAAAAAAAAAAAAAGCACTACAAAAATTCATTAAAATTAATGCAAGCAACACAAATTAATTCCAGAAAGATGAAAGTCTTTACATGGAAAATTTTTGACAAAAAGGTAAATTTAGATACATCTTCTGCATAGTTAGCCAAATTCATACAATTCATACAAAGACATGAGATTCGAAGCAATTAAATTGTGGTTGATCCTATTCTTTGCCTTTTTAATAGTCCTAAAATGCCACTTTAACCTCACTCCCTAAGGTGGAAACTGTAATAGATTTTAAGATAAATTTTCCTTTCTGAGTTACAAAAAGATGCAAGCGGTCCACATTTCTTGCTCATTAGTAAAATACTAGTTTTTGTTTAATATTAAATAGTTTATATTTTTGCTTAATGTCTTATCCTTTAATTACTTAGCTACATACTAGATTGGTGACCAGGAGAATATTAACTACACATGAGTACACATCCCCAAGCAATAAATACATTTTAATATGTGGATATATACTCTGACTTCATTTATTCTCAAAAATTCATTACCTTTTTAAACAGAATTATTTTAGAAAAAGACTAAGTCACCACAGGTGTTACAAAACTGCACTTGGGAAAGCTCTTCTGTGTGCAGCAGAGCCAATCTACTGATACTGGGTTGTGGCACAGGAAAGTACAACATTTATTATAGGGCACTGAGAAGCAGAACAGACAGCTAATGCTCAAGAGACCCTAACTCCTGATATCTTTCAATGTTTTTAAAGCAACATTGGGGGAAGAGTTGCAGTAAGTGTTATCAGTTCGTGGGCTTCCTTATGATCAGTTGGTGGTGAGGGAAAAAGGTGATGTTTAGGAAATCTTAATCATCAGCCTTCTGGTTCCAATTAATCTGAGGTCTACATGCTTATTCCCTGGAGGAAGACATGGCAACTCACTCCAGTATATTTTCCTGGAGAATTCCCATGGACAAAAAAGACTGGCAGGCTATAGTACATGGGATCACAAAGAATAGGACATGACTGAGCTACTAAGCACTCATGTTTATCAGGTTACTGTAGTCTAAATGTCTTGATCTTTCCATTCAATTAATGGAGGATCAGTAGAATTCCTGATACTATTATGCAGAAACTCATCTCTTGGGAGAGCAAATGGGCCTTGATCTGTTTTGTAAAATGTATTAATTTAAAATTCTAGGGAAAAAATTAAAAAAAAAAAATTTTCAGCTTCAACAGGAAGAAAAATCCTCCTCAACTTTACATTCATCATGTGGAAAACCAAGATAGATTCTATTTATCAGAATTAACAAATATTTATCTTCCAACCACTTTCTTCCCACTCTTCTGCCTCCTTCTCAAGGACCCCTAAATGACTTTTTTATGGAGTCTCTTTCCAAGACATAAGGTCCTGCTTCAGAACCATGGGTTATTGAACCGTGATCAATAGCCTGCTCAGCCATACCAATTAGAATCACTGTCTGGAATCTGAAGCTGAAACTGATTGTTTCTGGTGAGTTTCTATCAAACCTGCGAACCATAAAATCATGTAGAAGGAAGGGCAGGCTGGGTTCATTGAAAGCCAGTCAGATGAAACAGAAGAACAAAGCAGATAAAAAAGAAAACAGGAGAAAGAAATAGAGAAAGATATAACTTTCAATAAAGAGGAATACAGAGAGGCAGACAGAGACAGCAGTGGAAGCAAGAACAAAATGAAAATTGAGGAAAGAGAGCAACACTTTTGATTTCTCAGAACTTGCCAGTTCCTGGGGTCAGCCTTTTCAAAAGCCTCCCTGTGAGGCTTTACAACATTGTGTCATGTTATACCACTCCAAGAACCTTCATGTTATATCATTCCAAGAATATCCTTTATGACTGTAACCTAACTTGCTTTGTCCTCTTTCTTGGATGTGAAGGAGCCCTACATGAAGAAACAGAAACACAAATACAAATTGAAATGAGTTCTGAAAAAGTCAAAGATGAATGAGCTTTATATTTTGAAAATACTAATTTTATTTGTAGGTACTAAAATGAGCTCTGCATTTTACCACAGATTACACTGGATATATTCTGCTCAATATGCTTATTTTATATTTCCAAACTGACATGAGAAAACATCTATGTAGATGTAGCTTCAGCTCAGTTCAGTTAAGTTGCTCAGTCATGTCCAACTCTTTGTCATCCCATGGACTGCTGCACGCCAGGCCTCCCTGTGCATCACCAACTCTCAGAGTTTACTCAAAATTATGTCCATTGAGTCGGTGATGTCACCCAACCATCTCATCCTCTGTTATCCCCTTCTCCTCCCACCTTTAATATTTCCCAGCATCAGGGTATTTTCAAATGAGGTAGCTCTTCGCATCAGGTGGCCAAAGTATTGGAGCTTCAGCTTCAACATCAGTCCCACCAATGAACACTCAGGGCTGGTCTCCTTTAGGATGGACTGGTTGGATCTCCTTGCAGTCCAAGGGACTCTCAAAAGACTTCTCCATCACCACAACTCAAAAGTATAGATTCTTCAGTGTTCATCTTTCTTTATAGTCCAACTCTCACATCCATACATGACCACTGGAAAAAACATAACCTTGACTAGATGGACCTTTGCTGGCAAAGTAATGTTTCTGCTTTTTAATATGCTGTCTAGGTTGGTCATAAAGTTTCTACCAAAGAGCAAGCATCTTTTAATTTCATGGCTGCAGTCACCATCTGCAGTGATGTTGGAGCCCAAAATAATAAACTCTGCCACTGTTTCCACTGTTTACCCATCTATTTGCCATGAAGTAGTGGGACCCAATGCCATGATCTTAGTTTTCTGAATGTTGAGCTTTAAGCCAACTTTTTCACTCTCCTCTTTCACTTTCATCAAGAAGCTTTTTAGCTCCTCTTCACTTTCTGCCATAAGGGTGATGTCATCTGCATATCTGAAGTTATTGATATTTCTCCCAGAAATCTTGATTCTAGTTTGTGCTTCATCCAGCCCAGAATTTCTCATGATGTACTCTGCATAGAAGTTAAATAAGTAGAGTGACAATATTGCCTTGATGTACCTCTTTTCCTATTTGGAACTAGTCTGTTGTTCCATGTCCAGCTCTAACTGTTGCTTCCTGATTTGCATACACATTTCTCAAGAGGCAGGTCGGGTGTTATGGTATTCCCATTTCTTGAAGAATTTTCCAGAGTTTTTTGTGATCCACACAGTCAAAGACTTTGGCATAGTCAATAAAGCAGAAATAGATGTTTTTCTGGAACTCTCTTGCTTTTTTGATGATCCAGCAGATGTTGGCAATTTGATCTCTGGTTACTCTGTCTTTTCTAAATCCAGCTTGAACATCTGGAATTTCACTGTTCACATATTGTTGAAACCTGGCTTGAAGAATTTTGAGCATTACTGTACTAGTGTGTGAGATGAGTGCAATTATGTGGTACTTTGAGCATTGTTTGGCATCCGCTGGATCATGGAAAAAGCAAGAGAGTTCCAGAAAAACATCTATTTCTGCTTTATTGACTATTCAAAGAGTCGGACACAACTGAGCAAATAACACTGGGTTACAATCTGGGGCTTCCCTGGTGGTTTAGACAGCAAAGAATCTGCCTGTAACGCAGGAGACACAGGGGACATGGATTCAATCACTGGGTCGGGAAGATTCCCCTGGAGAAGGTAATGGCAACCACTCCAGTATCCTGCCTGAAAAATTCCACGGACAGAGAAGCCTGGCGGGCTACAGTCCTGGGTCACAAAGAGTCGGACATGACTGAGTGACTACACACTAGTGCTAGGTAAATATAAGTGTATGTATATGTGTATCTATGATAGCATTTATATTCTGTGTCTCTATGTATGTGGAGGGTATATATGTATCTGTAAGTACATGTATATAAGTATTGTGTGAATGCATGCATATGTGTATATATGTGTGGGGGGGTATGTGTGGGGCTGAACTGATGCATCCACACACAACAAATGGGATGGAATACTGATCAGGTGTACTATATATGCTTTTCTGTCTTTTCATGTAGATTTTAAGCATATTAAGGTCTGAAGCTATGACTCATATTTCTTTTGGATTTGCAAATAGTGAGTTCTCAACAATACTTGCAGAATTGAATTTGGCACCAGCACCCCTCAATTTCCACAGGCCAGCAAATTTTCATAGACCAAACTTCAGAGATTTTTTTTGCTTAGTACAAGATAGTTTGTAGTCAGGATAAAAAGTAGAAAATAAGACCCTAGAGATAAGTTTATTTTAGAGCTTATAGAGACACAGTTATTTCATTTTCTGGATTCCATAGCAAGTATCAGGTAACAAGAATCTAATAATTTCGTATATATATTTCATAATTTCTCCCAAATCATGAAAATTAGTTAAGGAAAGATTGAGAAGAGTTATGCTGTGGATGATTTGCTTTATTAGCCAGAACAGAAGAGACACCATCAGATGGGCCTCGTCTCCACGCGGGTCCAGTGTTAACTCATTCATTAGGTGAAGGTGGGGATTCCCTTCATAGATCCTGGCAGCAGAAGAGGGAGGCAGTGGTGGTAGCAGGGATGGAAGTATCCTGGTTCTCTGTGGGAAAGCTGCCAACCCACGGGTTCAGCTCCCAGGATAGGAGGGGGTTCCACAGGGGAGCATCATCGCCCAGGCCTGAGCAGACACGCTCAGCAATGCATCCTCCTGACAAGGAGACACAGCCACGGCTTTTGTTCCATGGGCCAGCAAAGGCAGCCAGAGCGGGAGAGCCATCCAAAGGCAAAGAGAGACCATTTCCTCACACACAAAAAGAAGTTAGTGTGTTATTTGCTTTTCCTCTGGAGACTGAGTCAGGCAGGAAAGCAACACCCTAAGGTCAGATCTAAGTTGAAGCGGTGAGAGCTCCATTTGGGTTCAGTTCAGCAGGCTGCAAGACCCACACAGTCCAGATCGGCAATAAACCAGAAGATCCACAGCAGCAGGGGAAAAGCCTTACTCCCAAATGGCTCTTGGAGCCCAAGAACAGTGTCCTGTATTTTAACTCAGATTCCCCACCCAGCAAACCAAGCTGTGTTCTTTCTGGGTGGCTAGCTTAAAGAATTGTACATTACAGTGGAAACTCCCATTTACTTCATTTACTGCCATTTATAATATTTTCCACTATTTGGAGATAATGAATTCATCCTTTTCTTTTTCTTTTTTTTTTTTTTTTGCAGGCCACCACAAGAACCAAATGTTCCAGAATGCTTCGCAAATGTGTTGCCCTTCATCTTCTATGATAGCTTTAGTGGTTTCTTTGGAAAGGCCCCAATATCAACCAAATTAACAATGCTGAGAATAAACTCAACTGTCACTTTCATTCCCTTTGAACAGCAGGAGGAAAACGCCACCTTCAAGGGCCTTTCCAGTGTGCAGGCATACAGTAGACAGGTTAATTAAAGTCACTTCCAGAAAAACAACTACCCACCCCAGAGAGTTTCTCCCAAGCCAAGTCTAACTTTGTATCAGAATTTTAGACAAATTCCAGTTTACCTGAAATTTATTTCACACAAAGGACTGAAACCATGAATTTTGTCAATGAAATTACCTCTCTGAGATTGCCCAGCTAAAGGACCTTTTGGAAGGATGTTAAGCAAGAGTCTTAGCAGGAGGTCACAAACAGAGAGGGAATGTTCCAGGCTTTTTTCTTGCACAGAGAGCCAGACATGTACTGCACATCGCTGCATGAGTAGGAACTCATCACTTAGAAAGCTTACTTTTTGTCAAATAACAGCCTCACAGCAACGGAGAGGAAACAAAACCACAGCAGCATCTCTTTCGTTTTTATGCCCTTCGGTCCACCATCAAAACTGAAGCAATAAACATGCCAGGCCTTCATTTCTCTTTCTTACATTCTGTCATTTTTTGCTTGGCAACAGTCACTGCCAAGGGGCCAACAAGGAAAAGAAACCATACTGAAGCAGGAAAAAAGACGGCATCCAGCTAAATCCATCACTGAACTCCAACCAGTAAAGGAAGTGGGTACCCAAATCAGGTGACCACAGCTCAGTTTCTGGGTGATACTGAAGAGCCATCCTGGAGGAGGTGGCAGAGAAATCATAATTTTTGCACCACTAAATGTGGCTTTATATTATCAATTTCTACCAAGGAGAAAGGAGAAAACATTCTTTGTTTGCTCACCTTGTCAGATCTCTAAGGAAATATTTTCAGCATTCATCGTCAGTTGGCACTTCCTTGCACCAAGAAGTCATTCTTTTTGTGTTGCCTCCTTCCCTGATAAGGTTTTGGACATCTATGTAGATTCCCTATGGTGTCTGTTTCACATAATGCAGAGTTCCTCAATTTATATGGTTCAGTCCCTGGTATGTCTTCTCCCATCAGTTGCTTTTCCATATAGTCAAAACAATGGTTTTTCCAGTAGTCATGTAGGGATGTAAGAATTGGACCATAAGAAAGGCTGAGTGCCAAAGAATTGATGCTTTTGAACTGTGGCATTGAAGAAAACTCCTGAGGGTCCCTTGTTCTTATTATATAACTTCAAGGAGATCAAACAAGTCAATCCTAAAAGAAATCAACTGTGAATATTAATTAGAAGGACTGATGCTAAAGATGAAGCTCCAATACTTTGGCCACCTGACGTGAAGAGCCAGTTCATTGGAAAAGACCATGATTCTGGGAAAGATTGAAGGCAGGAGGAGAAAGATGGTTGGATGGCATCATTGACTCAAAGAACATGAGTCTGAGCAAGCTCTGGGAGATGATGAAGGACAGGGAAGCCTGGTGTGCTATAGTCCATGGGGTCACAAAGAATTGTCCAAGACTGAGCCACTGAATAACAACAATCTACTACTTTTAAATTTTCTGTGCCTTTATATTGAAAATGTATCCTTCATCTAAGTAAAGCAGGTGAATTTTATTTTTCACCCAGTTGGACAGTCTCTGCCTCTTAATCTGAGTGTTTAGTCCACTAACATTTAATGCAATTATTGACATGGCTGGAGTTAACTCTACACTCTCACGATTTGTTTTCTGCTTGTTCCACTTTTTTGTTGTTGTTCCTTTGATTCTACTTTCCCATCTTCATTTGAATTGATCGATTATCTTCTAGTATTATTTTTATCTACTCTAATATCTTTTAAACTATGCCTCTTTGGTTATTTTTATTAGTGGTTATTCTAAAGATCATAATATGCATTCTCAACACAATTACCATGAATTAATGGTGGCTCAGCTGGTAAAGAGCCTGCCTGCTAAATGCAGGAGATGCAAGAGATACAGTTTCAATCCCTGGGTGGGAAAGATCTCCTGGAGAAGGGCATGGCAACCCCACTCCAATATTCCTGCCTGGAGAATTCCACAGACTGGGGAGCTACAGTCCATGGGGTCACAAAAAGTGGACATGACTGAGGGACTAACACAATAATAGTAGATCATGTCACATTTTAAATATAGCAGTGTGCACGTGTCAGTACCAAACTCTTTAACTCTCTTCCCCCTGTTCCTGCCCCTGGGAAACATAGCTTGTTCTATAAATCTGTGAATCTGCTTTGTTTTGTAACTAAGTTTATTTGTATCATTTCTTTTTAGATTTTATACATAAGGAATGTCAAAAGATATTTCTCCTGTTCTGACTTTCTTCACTCAGCATGACACTCTCTAGGTCCATCCATGTTGCTGCAAATGGCATCATCTCATTCTTTTTAATGGCTGAGTAGTATTCCATTGTATATATGTACCACACCTTTATCCATTCCTCTGGTGATGGACATTTAAGTGGTTTCCATGTCTTGGCTATTGTAAACCCACCTTCATATTGTTATTATATATGTTGTAAGCCCCAAAATATATTGCTTATTTTGCTTGAAATAGACAGTTGTATTTTTATGATCAATTATCATTTTAAAAAATAGAAAAAATAAATTGTATGTTTACCCACATACTTATTGTTTTTGGAGTTCTTCATTTCTCCCTGCAGAATATTGGACTTCTGCTTCCATCTGGACCTTTTGAACTTTTCTTCCTTGAAAACAAGCCTAAAGTTAGGCATGATAGAAAGCTAATGCAAACTGATGCCTAGGCGAAGAACTAGCTCCAGTAATGACAAGCAGGGATGTGCAACATCCTTCCTATGATCGTTAATACACATACTACACAAGTGATCTGCAACAGAAATGTTTAGGGCCTATTTTTACTGCAGGAAAGAAAACCAAAGGGTGTTAGATTAAGCCACAAAAGTCCTTCAAGGTAGAAATAATCTTTTCTGAAAGTTAGAACTAGGATCAAAAAGTTTAAGAGACATGAAAGCTGATTTACACTCGAGATTAAAAACTAAGATTATTCAACATGAAACAAAATGTGTTGAAAACCACTGATTCTCCATGACAGGGTTACTCAGGCTGCAGGGGTGAGAGTCAGCACAGCACAGACGTTAAAAGTGCAGACTATGGTGTTTCACTTCTGGAGACTGACTCCTGTCTCGCTCCTTACTGGCAAGGTGAACTTGAGAAAGTTAATTAACTTCTCTGGCCTTACTTTCCTATCTGTGAAGTGGTCATGATGATAATAATAATGACCTCAGAAAGTTGTTGTGGAGAGAGCATCTAAGAAGTGATTGGAACACTGCAAGGCACACGTGCCCAGTATTCAATAAACATTAGCTATTATTATTATTACTACCAGGTGATTCTTCATGCTGTTTCTAATTCTAAGATTCTGTTTTGCTCTGAGTCTTCTCTTTTTCATTATGCTTGGGATTCAAAGCAAAGATAAGGCAATTGTTTCTGTATCACACTTTCCTTTCACTCAACCTCAGTATTCACTTACAAAACTGTAATTTTTGCCTAAATTCCTAATTTGAAACACTGAAATAACATTTCTTTTACTGAAATAATCTACTAAGACAAGAACTATGGCACAAATATATCATATAACATCATCATATCAATGAAAAACAAAAGGCCATAGATAAAAATCAGAATCCTTGATGTGTGCTCTTGAAAAGTGGTCAGCCATGAAAGAAATAAGACTTGATTACTATGTGATTAAACAATGAGAAACAAGAGAACTAACTTATGCTGCTGACCTATATCATTCACTAATTATTCAAAGGAACACTAAGGTTCTAAATCATCTTCATGATGTGATCCAGTAAACTTATTTTACAGGCCTCATAACTAATATTTGAAGAAGTTTAAGTCACTCACCCAACTTCACACAGATGTGTCTCCTGCAGCTATAACCTTTCCACAACAGCAAACCCTACATCGTGTTCATGGGCTGTAGGACAGCAGAGATACTTAGAATATGTCAGGACCTGGAGAACAAGAGAGAAGTTTGCATAGACTAAGTTAATGGAGAATAGAACACAGGGAGGTCAGGAACACAGGAGTGGAGGAGAGGAATCAGGAATAGGCCAGTCTTGATGTGGCTTTCCCCCAAAAGAGACACAAAGTCAAGGGCTGATTTTGAGTGGTTGATTTAGAAAGCAGAGGTATACCAACAAGAGCGTGGGGAAGCTGAACAGGGAAGGAAGGCAGCCAACAAAATTTGTATTCTAAGAAAATCTCTACTGTGGGCATCTGGAACTTAAGCCTACTAGGGAACCCCTGGAGCCCGGATACAGCCACAGACCACAGAGTTATCCCATCTGAGAGGGTAAGGGAAATGGAGCGTTTATACAGATTCATTCTGCTTCTTCTGTCCCTCAGTGACTGACAGCTACTCCTGGTGGTGTTCATTCCATGGTCCTCCAACTGCCATGTGAATGAACAGAGTGGCCTTCGATGGCAGGAGCATGTTCTTAAATGAAAGAAAGGTAGTGCTGGTCGCTGAAAGTTAGGCCAGCATATGTTGAAGTGGTACAGGCCAAAATCAGGAATTCAGCTTGATACGTATCAAATATGATGGTAGGTTTATGGCTCAAAATTTTATAAGCAGCTAAGGCTAAGAAACCAGAAATCATTGACTTGACTTTATAGAAACTCTACATATTTTCTAGATCAGCACCTTAATTTTGTACTGAAGTCATCAAGGGTCAAGAAGAAAATGACCCTTGGATGCTCAGGGCACTAACAGCAAATTATATTCTAATTTCACACTCTTGAATGCTAATATCCTCATCTAGTGTACCATGTGGTGAGTGGTTATGTACTTTATTCCAAAACAGGTCTATCTAGGCAACTGTCTCTTTTAAAATCTAGGGAAGGTGAAAAACTCAATTTAAGGAAAGCGTTGGTGTCTGAGCTTACACATTCATATCAGGAATAAGTGGCAAAAGAGAAAATAGAGAAATTAAAAAGTCACAATAGGAATTCTTACATGCGAGAGCCGGGCCAGCGCACTGAGCGTGGGCCACTTGCGAGAGTCGGGCCCTCGCACTAAGCGCCGGTGAAAGGAGCTACCCCACGTCTGAGGTCAGGGGCAGCAACCTAGAAAGCCAGGCTGCGACAGCGCAGAAACGGCCGGGAGGAGCTACCCTGTGTCTGAGGTCAGTGGCGGCTAGGAGGAGCTGCCCCTCATCCGAGGTTAGTGGCAGCCGGGAGGACACACCCCGCGTCTGAGGTCAGGGCGGCGGCCGGGAGGAGCTACCCTGTGTCCAAGGTCAGGGGCGGCCAGGAAGAGACACCCCACGTCCGAGGCCAGGGGCGGCCAGGAGAAGCCACCTTGCGCCCGAGGCCAGGGGTGGTGACCCGGAGGAGCCACCCTGAGCCCGAGGCCAGGGGCGGCAGCTGGGAGAAGCCACCCACGCCCGAGGCCACGGCCGGCGGCCGGGAGGAGCAACCCGAGGAGCAGGGGCTGCGCAGGCGCAGGAGGGCCTAGAGGAGCTGTCCCACGTTGAAGGTCAGGAACTGCGGCGGTAAGGAGATACCCCTCGTCCAAGGTAAGGAGCAGCCGTGAAGAGACAACCCACGCCCAAGGTAAGAGAAACCCAAGTAAGATGGTAGGTGTTGCAAGAGAGCATCAGAGGGCAGACACACTGAAACCATACTCACAGAAAACTAGTCAATCTAATCACACTAGGACCAGGGCCTTGTCTAACTCAATGAAACCAAGCCATGCCTGCAGGGCAACCCAAGGCGGGCGGGTCATGGTGGAGAGGTCTGACAGAACGTGGTCCACTGGAGAAGGGAATGGCAAGCCACTTCAGTATTCTTGCCTTGAGAACCCCATGAACAGTATGAAAAGGCAAAATGATAGGATATCAAAAGAGAATCTCCCCAGGTCGTTAGGTGCCCAATATGCTACTGGAGATCAGTGGAGAAATAACTCCAGAAAGAATGAAGGGATGGAGCCAAAGCAAAAACAATACCCAGTTGTGCATGTGACTGGTGATAGAAGCAAGATCCGATGCTGTAAAGAACAATATTGCATAGGAACCTGGAATGTCAGGTCCATGAATCAAGGCAAATTGGAAGTGGTCAAACAAGAGATGGCAAGGGTGAACGTCGACATTCTAGGAATCAGCGAACTAAAATGGACTGGAATGGGTGAATTTAACTCAGATGACCATTATATCTACTACTGCGGGCAGGAATCCCTCAGAAGAAATGGAGTAGCCATCATGGTCAACAAAAGAGTCCGAAATGCAGTACTTGGATGCAATCTCAAAAACGACAGAATGATCTCTGTTCGTTTCCAAGGCAAACCATTCAATATCACAGTTATCCAAGTCTATGCCCCAACCAGTAATGCTGAAGAAGCTGAAGTTGAACGGTTTTATGAAGACCTACAAGACCTTGTAGAACTAACACCCAAAAAAGATGTCCTTTTCATTATAGGGGACTGGAATGCTAAAGTAGGAAGTCAAGAAACACCTGGAGTAACAGGCAAATTTGGCCTTGGAATGCGGAATGAAGCAGGGCAAAGACTAATAGAGTTTTGCCAAGAAAATGCACTGGTCATAGCAAACACCCTCTTCCAGCAACACAAGAGAAGACTCTACACATGGACATCACCAGATGGTCAACACCGAAATCAGATTGATTATATTCTTTGCAGCCAAAGATGGAGAAGCTCTATACAGTCAACAAAAACAAGACCAGGAGCTGACTGTGGCTCAGATCATGAACTCCTTATTTCCAAATTCAGACTTAAATTGAAGAAAGTAGGGAAAACCGCTAGACCATTCAGGTATGACCTAAATCAAATCCCTTATGATTATACAGTGGAAGTGAGAAATAGATTTAAGGGCCTAGATCTGATAGACAGAGTTCCTGATGAACTATGGAATGAGGTTCGTGACATTGTACAGGAGACAGGGATCAAGACCATCCCCATGGAAAAGAAATGCAAAAAAGCAAAATGGCTGTCTGGAGAAGCCTTACAAATAGCACTGAAAAGAAGAGAGGCGAAAAGCAAAGGAGAAAAGAAAAGATATAAGCATCTGAATGCAGAGTTCCAAAGAATAGCAAGAAGAGATAAGAAAGCCTTCTTCAGCAATCAATGCAAAGAGATAGAGGAAAACAACAGAATGGGAAAGACTAGAGATCTCTTCAAGAGAATTGGAGATACCAAGGGAACATTTCATGCAAAGATGGGCTCGATAAAGGATAGAAATGGTATGGACCTAACAGAAGCAGAAGATATTAAGAAGAGGTGGCAAGAATACACAGAAGAACTGTACAGAAAAGATCTTCACGACCCAGATAATCATGAGGATGTGATCACTAATCTAGAGCCAGACATCTTGGAATGTGAAGTCAAGTGGGCCTTAGAAAGCATCACTAAGAACAAAGCTAGTGGAGGTGATGGAATTCCCGTTGAGCTGTTTCAAATCCTGGAAGATGATGCTGTGAAAGTGCTGCACTCAATATGCCAGCAAATTTGGAAAACTCAGCAGTGGCCACAGGACTGGAAAAGGTCAGTTTTCATTCCAATTCCAAAGAAAGGCAATGCCAAAGAATGCTCAAACTACCGCACAATTGCACTCATCTCACACGCTAGTAAAGTAATGCTCAAAATTCTCCAAGCCAGGCTTCAGCAATATGTGAACCGTGAACTCCCTGATGTTCAAGCTGGTTTTAGAACAGGCAGAGGAACCAGAGATCAAATTGCCAACATCCGCTGGATCATGGAAAAAGCAAGAGAGTTCCAGAAAAACATCTATTTCTGCTTTATTGACTATGCCAAAGCCTTTGACTGTGTGGATCACAATAAACTGTGGAAAATTCTGAAAGAGATGGGAATACCAGACCACCTAACCTGCCTCTTGAGAAATCTGTATGCAGGTCAGGAAGCAACAGTTAGAACTGGACATGGAACAACAGACTGGTTCCAAATAGGAAAAGGAGTACGTCAAGGCTGTATATTGTCTCCCTGCTTATTTAACTTATATGCAGAGTACATCATGAGAAACGCTGGACTGGAAGAAACACAAGCTGGAATCAAGATTGCCGGGAGAAATATCAATAACCTCAGATATGCTGATGACACCACCCTTATGGCAGAAAGTGAGGAGGAGCTAAAAAGCCTCTTGATGAAAGTGAAGGAGGAGAGCGAAAAAGTTGGCTTAAAGCTCAACATTCAGAAAACGAAGATCATGGCATCCGGTCCCATCACTTCATGGGAAATAGATGGGGAAACAGTGGAAACAGTGTCAGACTTTATTTTTTTGGGCTCCAAAATCACTGCAGATGGTGACTGCAGCCATGAAATTAAAAGACGCTTACTCCTTGGAAGAAAAGTTATGACCAACCTGGATAGTATATTCAAAAGCAGAGACATTACTTTGCCGACTAAGGTCCGCCTAGTCAAGGCTATGGTTTTTCCTGTGGTCATGTATGGATGTGAAAGTTGGACTGTGAAGAAAGCTGAGCGCCGAAGAATCGATGCTTTTGAACTGTGGTGTTGGAGAAGACTCTTGAGAGTCCCTTGGACTGCAAGGAGATCCAACCAGTCCATTCTGAAGGAGATCAACCCTGGGATTTCTTTGGAAGGAATGATGCTAAAGCTGAAATTCCAGTACTTTGGCCACCTCATGCAAAGAGTTGACTCATTGGAAAAGACTCTGATGCTGGGAGGGATTGGGGGCAGGAGGAGAAGGGGACGACCGAGGATGAGATGGCTGGATGGCATCACGGACTCGATGGACGTGAGTCTGAGTGAACTCTGGGAGATGGTGATGGACAGGGAGGCCTGGCGTGCTGCGATTCATGGGGTCGCAAAGAGTCGGACACGACTGAGCGACTGAACTGAACTGAACTTCTTTGGGATTGAAATGAAACTGACCTTTTCCAGTCCTGTGGCCACTGCTGAGTTTTCCAAATTTGCTGGCACATTGAGTGCAACACTTTCACAGCATCATCTTTCAGGATTTGAAAATAGCTCAAATGGAATTCCATCACCTCCACTAGCTTTTTTATAGTGATGCTTTCTAAGGCCCACTTGACTTCACATTCCAGGATGTCTGTCTCTAGGTGAATGATCACACCATCATGATTAGCTGGGTCATGAAGATCTTTCTTGTACAGTTCTGTGTATTGTTGCCACCTCTTAATATCTTCTCCTTCTGTTAGGTCCATACCATTTCTTTCCTTTATTGATCCCATCGTTGCATGAAATGTTCCCTTGGTATCTCTAATTTTCTTGAAGAGATCTCTAGTCTTTTCCATTCTGTTGTTTTCCTCTATTTCTTTGCACTGATCTTGAGGAAGGCCTTCTTATCTCTCCTTGCTATTCTATGGAACTCTGCATTCAAATGGGTATATCTTTCCTTTTCTCCTTTGTTCAGCTTACCCACGTGTAATCTGGTAATTATAACACCTTAATACAGAATCTAAAATAAAATTCAAAAAGCAATTTCCACAATAATTGGAAAAAATGCTCATGCATATTTATTACTCTGAGTTCTTCAAAGATTGTTCTTTTCACATTTCCCTCTCCTTGGAAACTATGAAAATTGAAGGATAAAAACAAAAACAGCAAGCATGCAAATCTGTAGTGGTGATATAAACACTCTTCTCTTTTTTCCTAACACTTCATTTTCAGTCTTTTTCTAGAGATGCAATCAGCTGACACATATCACATTCTAATACACTTTACACACTGAAAAGTAGGCATATTTGGCTCTCAACTATGTCAGATTTTCACAAGCATCCAGATTTTTAAACTCATCACTGACAAATAATTTTCAATAAATGGTTCACTCACATAAATTATGTTAGTTTAATCATATAAAATAAGTAGGGTTAGAAACTTGAATTTTGGAAATATTCTGGGGTTCAGTTTAAGAAATCAATAGTTATTTAATTCTTAAATTCCTAACATGTATAGTGAAGACAATGCAAAAAAAAAATGACATCAGATCAAGTAATCATATTATAAGTAAACTCCTTACTATCTCTTCTGGAGAAATTAGACCTCAAGAAACATATAATCAGTTGTATTCTAAGGGGAAATAAACTGTGAATCAGTTTTATATGATCATATGATAGTAAACTGAGAATTTATTCAAATTAGATGATAGAATTCAGATTGGGTGATCGAGAATGTCTCCACTGATCTGAACTATCTGTCTCTCCAGCATGTGTGTCTGTTACTCTATCTTGAACTTGACAGTCTTGTTGCTAGAACAGCTCAGAGTTCTCTACACATAGAGTATACAGTTTTGGGGCTCCACCTGGGCTCATATTGCCATCTCTCTCAGGACATTCTTCCAGAAGTCTTTCTTTAATACATCACCCCATCTCCCAATGTATAGGTAATATATTTTTCCTCTATTCTCCAATAATAATTTTTATCTAGCTTTTCTACATCAGATACTGTGATAATCATTTTATGCATCTACTTCACCTGAACATTTGATGAGTCTTTGAAGATATGGGTTATTTTCTGCGCTGTCTTGTGATTCCCTACAAATCCCTGAGTTTCTATTGATAGCTGCTGTGTTAGCACAGAAAAATTGCATCCCTGCTTCTGAGAGTAATCATGTTAGACATCATCTCCCTTCTTGAATTTTGTTTCCCCATCATCAGTTTTCTTGTCACAGCTAACTTAGATGCACTCTGATTCTGGACTCTGACCTCTAAAGTGTTACCAATGGCCCTACTCCCAGAGCACCAAAACAATGGTCGTAGTTGTTGCTGTCATGGTTAAATTTACTTGTTGCTCCAAGAATATTTGAGAGTTTTGGTCATAAATATTGACGCACCTTTAAACATTAAGATTTTATTTTGTCAGCAAAACTCATTCTTCTGTTTTCATACACTTATACTGTAAGGAGAGGCAAAAAAATGAGAAATTCGATTACATTCTCAGCCAGTGGTAAAAGATAATAAAAGTCTTTGAGAATTATTTTTAAAACTATTTCTGATATCCTTTAAAAAAATGTCAGCAGTATCACCATTGGCTGGAAGAATGTGTTGTCATCCACATATCACTGGGGAGTAACAGCTTCTTACTCAAAGACTTCAACCTAAGTGCATATTGAGAAAGACTCAGGGTCCCAACTTTACCGTATTTTTCCAGTTGACAATCTTATATACTGTAATATATATTTAAAAATCAGATATATCTTGAGAATCCATTGTCAAGTAGTGTAGGATGGAGATAAAAAATAGAGTAAATAAAAATTGTCTTATTGGCCATTTGCCTGAAGAAAACACTGCTGGAGGTACTAGTTTAGCCAAATTAAAGGATATCATGATCATTTTTAATCCTGGGGATAGAAATTGACTTGATAAATGGATGATGAAGTTTTAATCCACAGAAAAATTACTTGAGACAAGATCAAATAGATTGGCCTTCAAAAAGAGTCTACCACTTAATACTCACCAAAATATTAGTGAAGTGTATAATAGAATGACAGTCAGTTTGGGTGTATAACACATTTCTTATTAGACTGGATTTATAAACTTTTGGGAAGAATGCCTTTTTCATAGACCCAAGGATCAAACCTGTGTTTCCTTCTTTGTAGGCAGATTCTTCACTGTCTTAGTTAACAGGGAAGTCACATATTAGAAAGTACATGATATCAATACAACATCACTGATAATGAAAATTCTGATCTTTTGACTAAGGGTCTAGCAGGTTTCCCCATGTAAAATTATAAATTTACCCATGCCATACTCCATTCATTGGAAGCAAATAACTAAGATCATATTCAAGAGAAGGGAAATTAAGCTCTAACTACTATGGTTGTGAGAGTTGGTCTGTGAAGAAGGCTGAGTGCAAAAGAATTGATGCTTTTGAACTGTGGTGTTGGAGAAGACTCTTGAGAGTCCCTTGGACTGAAAGGAGATCCAACCAGTCCATTCTGAAGGAGATCAACCCTGAGATTTCTTTGGAAGGAATGATGCTAAAGCTGAAACTCCAGTACTTTGGCCACCTCATGAGAAGAGTTGACTCATTGGAAAAGACTTTGATGCTGGGAGGGATTGGGGTCAGGAGAAGAAGGGGACAACCGAGGATGAGATGGCTAGATGGCATCACTGACTTGATGGATGTGAGTCTGAGTGAACTCCGGGAGTTGGTGATGGACAGGGAGGCCTGGTGTGCTGCTATTCATGGAGTCACAGAGTCGGACACGACTGAGCGACTGAACTGAACTGAACTAAACTGAACTAAAAGGGGCATCAACAAATTTGTAAATATAATTTTAAATTAATTAATATATATTTTGAGGGAGATTCTTTGAAGTTCTTTAGATATTTATTTCTCCTTAAATTTTTGTACACTAATTTAAGCATTTGCTGATGTATTTTACTGTCAGGAATTGTTAGTATGTTGACTCACAGTCATTTTTCATTTACTTCATTACTTTTACATTTTTTCATTAAAACTATTCTGTAGGGAAGATGTGTTCCTTCACTCCTTTGTTTATTTTTTCAATTATTTATTTACATCATATGGACTCACTGCACTTATTTTATACTATAAGCCAATATTATCATTATTTATTTATTTACTCAAATTATTCCTGCTTAAGCTTATCTCAGCTATTTCATGTTGGCTCCTATGTCCTTTGAACATGACACTGCTTTTTTCTTAGTTTTGGCTTTACATACTCTGATAGTACAAAATGCTCCAGACTCATATTTTCCCTACCCCTTTTCTAGAATCAAGACTGGTTTCTTTTTTTGAAAGATAATATTTGAAACCTAGATCTGGATACTAGATGTGATCATAGCTACCAGGGTGTCTAATTTTATGTTTTTTTTCAACAGTCAAAACTAGAATATATATATATATATATATAATGTAATATTTTAATTTATGTTTTATATATTTCCAGGTTGTACTATATACAGTAAATAAATAAACAGTTATAAAAATATAAAAATGCATATAAAAATATAAAAGTTGCTAATATATATGTATATATACACATAAAACCCATGTACACACATATATATGTATTTATTAATCTATCTAATATCTCAGACTTTACTCCACAAATATAAGGTTCATCTATCTTTCCTGCCTTGATTATTGCTAACTTGTTTTTTTACAGTAAGAAATTTGGCCTTCATTATCTAAAATATGTACAGGTATCTTTTCAACCCTAGTTTACATATAAAACAGCTTCAATTGCTAATCTATACCTCTACAAGAAACCAACTTATTAACTATAGTAGAGTATTTATGTATAGATGTTTGTTTGCTTTTTGCATTACTATATCTAGCTCAAAGAGATTTCCTAAGTAACTTTTATCTGTTTCCTTCTCCCTGTTTTCTTTGATGAGGTTATGGAATGTATTTTATCAAGCACATTTGTAATATAGTTAGTTTCATTTGCTACAATTTGCTTTTTGTACAATTTCTTCCCACATCCTAGTTTATGTTTCAATATTAGCCCTCATTATGTTTTACTATTTATGACATACACTTCTGCAGATTTTGACAAACCTAAAGAGATATGTGTCTACTGCAACTACCTTACATAACAGTTTCAATAAAATAAAAATCCCTTCAGACTTAAAACTTCCTCCTTCTCCAGCCTCTTAACAACCATTGGTATATTTTTTTCCCAAGACTTTTGACTTTTCTACAAAGTCACATCATAAATGGACTCACACAATATGTAGCTTATGGTTCTGTCTGCTTACGTTTATCAAAATACATTTAAGAAACATTCATATTGGACCATGAACTGATAATTAGCTATTTCTTGCTAAATTATGTTCTATTAAAGTTTGTTTTTATTCCTAGTTTATAGAGAGTGTTTATCATAACTGGATGCCAAATACTCTTTCTGTATCTGTTGAGTTTTGTAGATATGACAAATTATATTGGTTGTTTTTTGATTGTTAATCAGCTTTGAATCCTTAGGTTAAAACTTATTTGGTCATGATGTATAATATATCACAAACTAAGAGATGGGAATACCAGACCACCTGACCTGCCTCTAGAGAAAACTGTATGCAGGTCAGGAAGCAACAGTTAGAACTTGACATGGAAAACCAGACTGGTTCCAAATAGGAAAAGGAGTACCTCAAGGCTGTATATTGGCACCTTGCTTATTTAACTTATATGCAGAGTAGATCCATAGAAGGCAGTGGCAACCCACTCCAGTACTCTTGCCTGGAAAATCTCATGGGGAGAGGAGCTTGGTAGGTTGCAGTCCATGAGGTCTCGAAGAGTCAGACATGACTGAGTGGCTTCCCTTTCACTTTTTAATTTCATGCATTGGCGAAGGAAATGGCAACCCACTACAGTGTTCTTGCCTGGAGAATCCCAGGGCCGGGGGAGCCTGGTGGGCTGCCATCTCTGGGGTCGCACAGAGTCAGACATGACTGAAGCGACTTAGCAGCAGCAGCAGCAGCAGCAGCAGGGTAGCTCATGGGAAATGCTGGGCTGGATGAAGCACAAGCTGGAATCAAGATTGCTGGGAGAAATATCAATAACTTCAGAAATGCAAATGATACCACCCTTATTGCGGAAAGTGAAGAACTAAAGAACCTCTTGATGAAAGTGAAAAAAGAGAGTGAAAAATTTGGCTTAAAGCTCAACATTCAGAAAATTAAGATCATGGCATCTGGTCCCATCACTTCATGGGAAATAGATGGGGAAACAGCAGAAACAAAGGCTGGCTTTATTTTGGGGGGCTCCAGAATCACTGCAGATGGTGATTGCAGCTATGAAATTAAAAGACGTTTACTCCTTGAAAAGAAAGTTATGACCAACCTAGATAACATATTCAAAAGCAGAGACATCACTTTGTCAACAAAGGTCCATCTAGTCAAGGCTATGGTTTTTCCAGTGGTCATGTATGGATGTGAGAATTGGACTCTAAAGAAAGCTGAGTGCCAAAGAATTGATGCTTTTGAATTGTGGTGTTGGATAAGACTCTTTAATAGTCCCTTGGACTGCAAGGAGATCCAACCAGTCCATCCTAAAGGACACCAGTCCTGGGTGTTCATTGGAAGGACTGATGCTGAAGCTGAAACTCCAATACTTTG
>SJYX01015730.1:96952-111219 GCA_006410675.1 Oreotragus oreotragus
TGTATAAGAGACAGGCTAAGCTCAGTTAGGTTGTTGGTAATATGTATTTTCTACTAGTTGTACTTCTCTGTAGCTGTAGATTCTTACTAGTTGATCAAATCAGTCAATCCTAAATATTCACTGGAAGTACTGATTCTGAAGTTGAAACTCCAATACTTTGGCCAGTTGATGTGAAGAATTGACTCATTGGAATAGACCCTGATGCTGGGAAAGATTGAAGGCAGGAGAAGGGGTTGACAAAGGATGAGATAGTTGGATGGCATCACCAATGAGATTGACATGTGTTTGAGGAAGCTCTGGGAGTTGGTGATGGACAGGGAAGCCTGGCGTGTTGCAGTTCATGGGGTTGCAAAGAATCAGACATGACTGAGTGACTGAACTGAACTGAGCTGTAGCTCTGGGGGCTTCCCAGTTGATGCAGTGGTTAAAAAAAAAATGGGTAACCAATGTAGGAGATGTAGGTTTGATCCCTGGATCTGGAAGATCCCCTGAAGGAGGAAATGGCAACCCACACCAGTATTCTTGCCTGGGAAGTTCCATGGATAGAGGAGCCTACAAGCTACAGTCCATGGAGTCACAAAGAGTCAGACACAACCAAGCACACACACACACACAACTGTAGCTTGAGGACCCCAACTTCTTGCTGGTAGTCAGCTGAAGAAGTACTCAGCTCTAGAGTCAAACCCCACTTCCCCAAAGTCCATAGTTTCTTTCCATGTGGGGTTCCTCAACAAGGCCCCTTATTTCCAGCGAGGAGAGTTTCTGCTAGTAAGACAGAGACCTATATAATGTAAGGCAATCATGGGCAGATATCCCATCATTTTCTATTGTTAGAAGCAAAGTTTAGGCCCCACGCATACAGAAGGGAGAAAACAGAGGAGACAGTAATCATGGGGACCACTCAAGAGTCTTTTTACCACAGTCAATATGACTAGAAAGTGAAAGTGAGGTCGCTCAGTCGTGTCCAACTCTTTGCGACCCCGGGGACTGTAGCCTACCAGGCTTCTTGTCCATGGGATTTTCCAGGCAAGAATACTGAAGTGGGTTGCCATTTCCTTTTTCATGAGATCTTCCTGACCCAGGGATTGAACCCGGGGCTCCCACATTGTAGGCAGATGCTTTACAGTCTTAGCCACCAGGGAAGGGATATATAACTAGAGGTTTATCAATTTATTGATATTTTCAAGGTACCAATTAGTAGTTTCATTAATTTTTTCTGTTACTGTTCTCAATTTGATGCATTTTTATTCTTGTCTTTATTATTACTTTCTCTCTCTCTTTTGCCNCCACCAGGGAAGGGATATATAACTAGAGGTTTATCAATTTATTGATATTTTCAAGGTACCAATTAGTAGTTTCATTAATTTTTTCTGTTACTGTTCTCAATTTGATGCATTTTTATTCTTGTCTTTATTATTACTTTCTCTCTCTCTTTTGCCTACACTGTGCAGCATGTCAGATCTTATTTCCCTAACCTGTGCCTTCTGCCTCGGTAGCTTGGAGTCTTAATCATTGGACCATCAGAGAAATCCCAATTATTTCTTTTATATTTTCTTTGTATTTTATTTGTTCTCTCTCTTTAGTTTCTTAAAATTGAATCTTAGGATACTTATCTTAGATTTGGCTTCCTTTTTATCATATACATTTACTGCTACACTTTCCCTCTAAGTTCCACTTTAGTTATATCCCACAAATTTTATTATGTTGCATTTTCATTTATTATTCAGTTCAATTTAAGAATTTCTTTTGAAATGTATTCTTTGACTTATATGTGCAAATGTGCATCTCAATATCCAGATACCTTTTTGGTATTCATTTTTTTGTTTGACTCTATTATTTACTGAATGTACTTGGTATTATTTACATTCTCTTAAATTTGTAAAGGTTCACACTATGGCCCAGAATATGGCTTTCATTGGTGAATATTTTATATGCTATTAAGAAGGATATATACCAGGCTATTATTATTAGCTGGAGTAGTTTGTAAATATAAATTCAATGAAGTTGATGATTTCTTTTTGTTTTTGCTTTACTTTTTCTGTCAATTACTGGGAAAGAAATTTCAAAGCCTCCAAAAATTATTGTGAATTTGCACATTTCATCTACAAAATCTCTTAGCTACTGCCTCATATATTTTGAAACTCTGGATATATATGTCATTTTGAAGTCTTGCATAAAAAATTTAAAACTTTTCTAGATAGCATTAATTTTTTGAAAATTTGATATCTCCCAGAAATAATAATAACAACAACAAAAAAAAACTAGTGTGAACTTCATCCTATTGCTTGTAGAATTGAAATTTAGTTACTTCTTTAAGCTTCAATCTCCTAACTTAAAACTATTAGGATGGTAATAATACTCTAAGAATAAGAAAAGCAGTCGGATTACCAAGAGCATGTGTGGCAGGAACTGCTGGGTCTTGGTGTACATCTGAGCTTAATCATTCTCATAGGTTGCTAACTAGATAAGGTCACTTTGCTACAGTGACAAAGGGAGTCTAGTATTAAACTACTCCTTAATCATGCCTGAGAATAAAGATACTATGTCAACCATAAAAATTACTAAACTTACCTTCTCCTGATAACCTGAGTCACTTTTGCTCCTTAACCAACTGAAACTTTAGCTTCCTTCCATTATTCCAGCTTCCTCAACAAGGTATTTAAAATACCCAAGGAGACTTATCTCTATTTCTTGACAATTACCAATCTAAGAGTATCATCAATCTATTGATCCTTTCCTAAAATCACTTTACACAAGACCAAATTCTAATATAATCTACTTTAATAACCTTCTTACTGAGACATTTCATCGTTTACCAAAGGAAGTAAGCTCATTGTTATTGCAAGCATCAAGAAANGAGTTGGACTGTGAAGAAGGCTGAGCACCTAAGAATTGACGCTTTTGAATTGTGGTGTTGGATAAGACTCTTTAATAGTCCCTTGGACTGCAAGGAGATCCAACCAGTCCATCCTAAAGGACACCAGTCCTGGGTGTTCATTGGAAGGACTGATGCTGAAGCTGAAACTCCAATACTTTGGCCACCTGATATGAAGAGCTGACTCATTGGAAAAGACTCTGATGCTGGGAGGGATTGGGGGCAGGAGGAGGAGGGGACAACAGAGGATGAGATGGCTGGATGGCATCACTGACTCGATGGACATGAGTCTGAGTGAACTCCAGGAGTTGGTGATGGACAGGAAGGCCTTGCATGCTGCGATTCATGGGGTCGCAGAGTCAGACATGACTGAGCGACTGAACTGAACTGAATTGATACATATATGTATATGTATATCACAAACTGCATATATATATATATATATCACAAACTACATATATATATAGGCTTCCCTAGTGGCTCAGCTGGTAAAGAATCCACCTGAAATCAAATCCAGAGACCCAGATTTGATCTCTGGGTTGGGAAGATCCCCCGTAGAAGGGAATGGCTACACACTCCCGTGTTCTGGCCTGGGGAATCCCATGGACTATAGAGTCCATGTGATCACAAAAAATCAGACATGACTGTGCAACTTCCACCTTCACCGTCACCTTCATATACATATATATATGTATGTATGTATGTATGTATGTATGTACGTGTATGTGTATCACTATGTGCTAAGCTCAGTTAGGTTGTTGGTAATATGTATTTTCTACTAGTTGTACTTCTCTGTAGCTGTAGATTCTTACTAGTTGATCAAATCAGTCAATCCTAAATATTCACTGGAAGTACTGATTCTGAAGTTGAAACTCCAATACTTTGGCCAGTTGATGTGAAGAATTGACTCATTGGAATAGACCCTGATGCTGGGAAAGATTGAAGGCAGGAGAAGGGGTTGACAAAGGATGAGATAGTTGGATGGCATCACCAATGAGATTGACATGTGTTTGAGGAAGCTCTGGGAGTTGGTGATGGACAGGGAAGCCTGGCGTGTTGCAGTTCATGGGGTTGCAAAGAATCAGACATGACTGAGTGACTGAACTGAACTGAGCTGTAGCTCTGGGGGCTTCCCAGTTGATGCAGTGGTTAAAAAAAAAATGGGTAACCAATGTAGGAGATGTAGGTTTGATCCCTGGATCTGGAAGATCCCCTGAAGGAGGAAATGGCAACCCACACCAGTATTCTTGCCTGGGAAGTTCCATGGATAGAGGAGCCTACAAGCTACAGTCCATGGAGTCACAAAGAGTCAGACACAACCAAGCACACACACACACACAACTGTAGCTTGAGGACCCCAACTTCTTGCTGGTAGTCAGCTGAAGAAGTACTCAGCTCTAGAGTCAAACCCCACTTCCCCAAAGTCCATAGTTTCTTTCCATGTGGGGTTCCTCAACAAGGCCCCTTATTTCCAGCGAGGAGAGTTTCTGCTAGTAAGACAGAGACCTATATAATGTAAGACAATCATGGGACAGATATCCCATCATTTTCTATTGTTAGAAGCAAAGTTTAGGCCCCACGCATACAGAAGGGAGAAAACAGAGGAGACAGTAATCATGGGGACCACTCAAGAGTCTTTTTACCACAGTCAATATGACTAGAAAGTGAAAGTGAGGTCGCTCAGTCGTGTCCAACTCTTTGCGACCCCGGGGACTGTAGCCTACCAGGCTTCTTGTCCATGGGATTTTCCAGGCAAGAATACTGAAGTGGGTTGCCATTTCCGTTTTCATGAGATCTTCCTGACCCAGGGATTGAACCCGGGGCTCCCACATTGTAGGCAGATGCTTTACAGTCTTAGCCACCAGGGAAGGGATATATAACTAGAGGTTTATCAATTTATTGATATTTTCAAGGTACCAATTAGTAGTTTCATTAATTTTTTCTGTTACTGTTCTCAATTTGATGCATTTTTATTCTTGTCTTTATTATTACTTTCTCTCTCTCTCTCTTTTGCCTACACTGTGCAGCATGTCAGATCTTATTTCCCTAACCTGTGCCTTCTGCCTCGGTAGCTTGGAGTCTTAATCATTGGACCATCAGAGAAATCCCAATTATTTCTTTTATATTTTCTTTGTATTTTATTTGTTCTCTCTCTTTAGTTTCTTAAAATTGAATCTTAGGATACTTATCTTAGATTTGGCTTCCTTTTTATCATATACATTTACTGCTACACTTTCCCTCTAAGTTCCACTTTAGTTATATCCCACAAATTTTATTATGTTGCATTTTCATTTATTATTCAGTTCAATTTAAGAATTTCTTTTGAAATGTATTCTTTGACTTATATGTGCAAATGTGCATCTCAATATCCAGATACCTTTTTGGTATTCATTTTTTTGTTTGACTCTATTATTTACTGAATGTACTTGGTATTATTTACATTCTCTTAAATTTGTAAAGGTTCACACTATGGCCCAGAATATGGCTTTCATTGGTGAATATTTTATATGCTATTAAGAAGGATATATACCAGGCTATTATTATTAGCTGGAGTAGTTTGTAAATATAAATTCAATGAAGTTGATGATTTCTTTTTGTTTTTGCTTTACTTTTTCTGTCAGTTACTGGGAAAGAAATTTCAAAGCCTCCAAAAATTATTGTGAATTTGCACATTTCATCTACAAAATCTCTTAGCTACTGCCTCATATATTTTGAAACTCTGGATATATATGTCATTTTGAAGTCTTGCATAAAAAATTTAAAACTTTTCTAGATAGCATTAATTTTTTGAAAATTTGATATCTCCCAGAAATAATAATAACAACAACAAAAAAAAACTAGTGTGAACTTCATCCTATTGCTTGTAGAATTGAAATTTAGTTACTTCTTTAAGCTTCAATCTCCTAACTTAAAACTATTAGGATGGTAATAATACTCTAAGAATAAGAAAAGCAGTCGGATTACCAAGAGCATGTGTGGCAGGAACTGCTGGGTCTTGGTGTACATCTGAGCTTAATCATTCTCATAGGTTGCTAACTAGATAAGGTCACTTTGCTACAGTGACAAAGGGAGTCTAGTATTAAACTACTCCTTAATCATGCCTGAGAATAAAGATACTATGTCAACCATAAAAATTACTAAACTTACCTTCTCCTGATAACCTGAGTCACTTTTGCTCCTTAACCAACTGAAACTTTAGCTTCCTTCCATTATTCCAGCTTCCTCAACAAGGTATTTAAAATACCCAAGGAGACTTATCTCTATTTCTTGACAATTACCAATCTAAGAGTATCATCAATCTATTGATCCTTTCCTAAAATCACTTTACACAAGACCAAATTCTAATATAATCTACTTTAATAACCTTCTTACTGAGACATTTCATCGTTTACCAAAGGAAGTAAGCTCATTGTTATTGCAAGCATCAAGAAATCTGATTTTATCTATAGCTTTCTTTCTTGTGCAATTCTATAGCTTGGCATCAACAGATGCAACATAGATACAGTAATTAAGGTAACACAAAAATATATGGTAAGCACTTAAGGTAATACAAAAATAGCACTGTTAGTACCATGCGATAAATTTTCATATTTTAACTTATTTTCTAGTTGAATCAGTTTATTTGATGGAAGTAGCTATGTTTCATTCATCTCTGTTTCTATTGCAAAATAATGTACTTAAAAAATAATAGATGTTCAATGAATATTTGTTGAAAAAATAGATCAAACATTATTTTTTAATATAAATTTATTTAAATTGGAATTAAATTGCTTTACAATATTGTATTGATTTTGCCATACATCAACATGAATCCACCACAGGTGTACACGTGTTCCCCATCCTGAACCCACCTCCCTCCTCCCTCCCCGTACCATCCCTCTGGGTCATCTCAGTACACCAGCCCCAAGCATCCAGTATCATGCATCGAACCTGGACTGGCAATTTGTTTCATATATGATATTATACATATTTCAATGCCATTCTCCCAAATCATCCCACCCTCTCCCTCTTCTAGAGTCCAAAAGACAGTTCTATACATCTGTGTCTCTTTTGCTGTCTCACATATAGGATTATCATTACCATCTTTCTAAATTCCATATATATGCATTAGTATAGTGTATTGGTGTTTTTCTTTCTGGCTTACTTCACTCTGTATGGTAGGCTCCAGTTTCATCCACCTCATTAGAACTGATTCAAATGTATTCTTTTTAATGGCTGAGTAATACTTCATTGTGTATATGAACCACAGCTTTCTTATCCATTCATCTGCTGATGGACATCTAGGTTGCTTCCATGTCCTGGCTATTATAAATAGTGTTGCGATGAACATTGGGGTACATGTGTCTCTTTCGATTCTGGTTTCCTCGGTGTGTATGCCCAGCAGTGGGATTGCTGGGTCATAACTTAAAAATTTAGAAATTACAAAAGAACATAATGAATACCATATATAACATAGAAAAAAGTAAGTAAAGAGTAAGATGGTAAGAAAAAGCAGAATCATGGAAAAAAGAAGAGCAACAGAAAGTAAGATAAAATTTATTCTTTAAAGTGACTACGAAGAATGAGCATCTAGATTTGTTAACTAATAGCACTCCAATATTTAATATCACCAGGCTTTCATTTTCCATCTCTTATTAGGTGATATATTGAAAGAATATTAACTCAAACTTTAGACTTTAGGATTCTTAAAGAATTGTTTTTCAACTCATCCTCTGGCATTACATTCTTATTTCATACTAGGCTGTTACTCTATTCTAAGACTCATGATCTATAAGCAGTGACTGGTTTCCTTTGAAGCCCTACCTGGCTTTATTCACAATACAAGTTATAACACAAATTTTGGTTTACTCACTTTGGAATCCAACATTGCTTTCTCAAAATTCCAGACTATCGTTGTATTTGCTAAACAACATTTGGCTTCTGGGATAAAGTTTAATACACTAGAACAGACTTTCTCTATTAAACTAATGCACTAAATGGCACACTGATGACCTGCAAAAATAAATGTGTCTCCTTGAGAACAGGACTTCTAACTATGGAGAAACTTGAACATTAGGAAAAAAGATGGTTCATTAATGCTTAACCATCAGCTGCATAATCAATAATCTAAGAATCTAGAAGGTCTCTTTATGCAGCAAGGTATTAATATATTATTAATATTCTTTTTAAACATTGATAAGGCACATCTTATCAGCTAATTAAAACACTTTTTCTACTAGATAAATACAAAGAATTTATTTATAAAAGAAATAGTAACTTTCCAGTGTACTCTCTCAATTGATTAGCTTATAGGCTGATTTATGAGAATTATATTTAATTAAAGCCCAATTTGGTATCAGTGGAAAGAAGTTTTGTTCATAAACATTAATTTATTTTTAGAGTCCTCCTTTTCATCACTAAATCTGTGTTATAAGTTAGGTTTTTCTGGCTTTAAAAGGTCACACCAGTACACATATTCATAAAATGTGTATGTAGTTAAATGGCGTGAAACTGCAATTAAATAAGTATTCTTTATTAAAATTAAAACTTTTAAAATTGTTAATTAAGAAGATAGATTAACAGGGTTTTAATAATACTAATTATTGAGTATGTAACAAACTTTTTAACTTTTCATTGTTAAATCACTAGAGACTCACAGGAATTTGAAAAAATAGTACAAAGATATTTTTGTACCATCACCTAGATTCTCCCAATGGAAACATAAAACTATAGTACAATACCAAAACCAAGAAATTGACATTGGTATATTGGTACACCTTTTACTAGACCACAGGCATTATTATTATTATTCAGTTTTATCATTTTTAAAGCTTGAATTTATTTGTGGGTGTGTCTTCAGATATAAATAATTCTATTCACTTTCATTTCATGTGAAGAGTTATGTAGCTATGCCCACAATCAATCTCCTTTGAGAAGAGATACATAGAGAGATTTAATTTGGTATTAAAACAAAGATGAGTCATGCAAAAACTATCTGAAAAAAATTGAGATAGGAAAAATAAAGCAATGAGTATTGTGGAAAATTAGTAAAAAGTGATCTTGTTACATAGTATTAAGATAAGAACTAAGTTACATGGCAACTATCTCCAAAAAACCAGTGGAAGAGGAAGAAAATGCTTGACAAAATGCATTTGACCTCTTCAAATATAAAAAGTAAAAAATACTGGCAAAATTAGATTTGCTGCATATATTAGACAATATTTTGGTAATGACATTATCATGTTTGTTTAAAGTACAAAATTGTTAGTGACAAATAATTTTGTAACTTTTAATAGGATTTATATTTTAGAGCCTTTTAGGTTTATAACAAAACTGAGCAGGAAGTAAGAAATTTCCCTGTAGCCCCTGCTCCCATGCACGCATGCTTCTTCATTATCAACATCCTTCACCAGAGTTGTACATTTGTTACAACTGTTGTACCTACATTAACACATCATTATCACCCTGAGTCCATACCTTAAATTAGATTTCACTCTGGGCATCTTACATACTGTCAGTTTGGACAAATGTAAAAGGACACGTATATACCATATATATATTATAACATCATTCAGAAAAGTTTTACTTCCTTAAAAAACATCTGTTCTCAGCCTATTCTTCCAAATCTTTTCTTTAACCCCAGCACCCACTGATATTATTGTCTTCACAGTTTTATCTTTCCAGAAAACCTGGTATTTAGCCAGGAATTTTTGAGTGCAAAATCAAGTCACAATTCTTGAAAAAAATAATTGATAAGCTGGATTTAATTGAAATTAAAAATTTCTAATTTGAAAAGATACTGTTAGGAGAATTAAAAAAAAAAAAGCCACAGACTGGGAGAAAATATTTGTAGAAGACATATCTAGCTGTTATCTAAAATATAGTGGAGATAGTGGAGGAGAGAGGAGCCTGGCATACTGAAGTTCATGGGGTCACAAAGAGTTGAACATGACTTAGCAATGAACAACAGCAAGAACAAAAGCTGAGTGACTCAGAGAGTTTCAATGGGAAGAGAACAGAATGCATACTGGGTGTGGCAGGGGGTTGGTGTGGATACTGGCATCAAACACTGTAATAACTCAATATTCATTCTAGTTTTTTCCAGTTTTCTTATTTGTCTCTCCTTTCTCTGGCAGTAACAAGCTTGGCTCACAGTTCCCTCAAAATGTGTACATATTTCAGTAATTTATTGTAAGAAATCAACTTATATATTGAGCTGAGGAGAAAAGGGAACTTATAGATAAGCAAATGAATCAAACAAATGACTATTGGGTAACTATGTTGCAGATATTGGGACCAACTCCTAGTTCCATAATAGAGAAATTATGTAGCTCAGTGCCAGTGTTCTTAATTTATCATGACATGATCCAGAGGAGCCAGCTACCAGGGCTGTGCTGGCTGGGCAACTCTGTCTACACTCCTCCTGTTTCATACAGGCTCTGTCTCCCCCAGCAGGCACTGCATTTCCCCCAAACCCACTGCCATGTTCTCCAGGATGTTTTTTTTTTTCTTTTCTTTTCTTTTCTTTTGTCTTTCGGCTTCACCACATGGCTTGTGGAATCCTTGTTCCCTGACCAGGGATTGAAACCCAGCCCTAGGCAGCAAGAGCATGGAGTTTTAACCACAGGATAGTCAGGGAATTGTCTAGGGTGGTTTTAAAAGTGGAGTTTTGATTGTGAAAGCCTTTGCATAAATGAATTGAAATAATCAGAAACTGTGATTGGAGAGGTAGGATTTAATTCATGACTTTGGAAGATATACAACTGCTTCTGGTAATGACAAAAATCCAGACTATGTGCAAGAGTATTGTCACCATAATGGAGAACAGATGTTATTGCCGATAAAACTTTTATAACAACAGATATATAAATTGTCAAACGCAGTGTCAGAGGAAAGTTTCAAAAGTTGTTGAGAATATCAGTTGTCTGTAAGAATTTATTTCTATTGTCTCTGACCTCTGAATTCAAGTTATGAAAGCTAGAGAAAAATATTAAGCAATCATTTGAAGTGAAATACTTGATTTTGTCTCAACTTCTGAAAAATGCATCTATTCTAAAGGAGCTACAAAACATGCTTTGCATGTTAATTTATCATATAGTCACAAAACACAATTAAACTATACACCAAGGACTTAAAATAGACTACTGTAATCAACATGAAGTTTATAATAATTTGTTGATTAGTTCTTTGAATGTAATTTAAATATAATAAAAATGAGAAACATAAAAACTAATTCCATTAGAATATGAGTTCGAAATTGTAGTTTTTAATGTTTGAGTCCACATTGATAATAAATAATATCATGCTGTTTAATCACTTGCAGAAACTCTAGCTATTTAAAATAGATGTTTCATGACATTAATAATTACAACAGAACAAATACATTTTCAGATTATTTAGTCATTTATTTAGCAAATAAAAATAGAATATATATATAGTAGATTGAAAGAGAGGTAGATTGAGATATAGTAGACTTCAGTTTTCCCTTTTCAGTTTTAATTGCTAAGTCATGTCTGACTCTTGTGATGCCATGGACTGTAGTCCATCAGGCTTCTCTGTCCATGGAATTTCCCAGGCGAGAACACAAGAGTGGGTTGCCATTTCCTTCTCCAGCAGATCTTCCTGACCCAGGAATCAAATTGGGTCTCCTGCACTGCAGGCGAATTCTTTACTGACTGAGCCACCGAGGAAGTCCATATTGGACTTTAAAAGTAGATTTGTTCTAGACTTGGATACTAAAGACAATCTTTGACAGATTTATTTAATTTAAGAGTATTTTCATATTGTAAAAATATGTTGATAAAGTTCCTAAACATTGGCATTTCAATGAGAGGAAACCATACATAGAGATTAATTTTGCCTGATTCTAAAAACATATAAATGAAATAATTCAACATGGAGGTGTTGCAAATATTTTCTTACCTTAAATCCTAAGTATTTGATTCTATTGTAAACAGTCTTTTCCTTTAAAAAAAAAATACTTTTTCCATTTGTTCACTGAGTGTACTAGAAACAATATATTTCTATATATTGAATTTTAGCATTAATATTGCAATATTAACTTGATTCACTTTGTAAATTACTTAAGATGTTATTAATACACACAAAATTTTTTCTATGAATAAATACACTTTTACTTTTTCCTTTCTGATCATTGCATCTTTTCTTTCTTTTTCTTTTATTACTTTAATGTCTGGGAAGTAGCAAAATGCTTAATAGAATGATATAAACAAAAATTTTTGCCTTCCTTCAGATTCTAAAGAAAAACATTCATATTTTCACTATTGTGGATGATCTAGCCCAATAGTTTCCATAGGTTTTTTTTATTAAATTGTAGAATTTTCCCCTTTCTTTCTATGAAAATTTTATTATAATACAGTGTTGAATTTTGACAAATGCTTCTTTTTTTTTTTTTGTAATTATTGAGATGATTACGGGTTTTCTCCTTTCAGGTGAATTATACTGTTGAATTTTAAAACATTTTCTATTTTTTTTACTAAACAAAACTTTGTTCTACATGTGTTATTAGTTTTTAAACTATTGCTGGATTTGTTTTGTAAACTTATCACACTGAACATATGTCTTAATTTATTTGGGCTGCTATAATAAACTACCATAGACTGTGTAGGTTAAGAACAACAGAAACATATTTCTTACAGCTCTGAAGGATAGAAGACTGACATCAAGAGCCAGCTCTTGGGTTAAGGCCACTTTTATAAGGGCAATAATCCCATTCATGAAGGCTACACCTTCATGAGCTAATTGCCCCTTAAAATGTCTACCTCTAACACCATCACCTTTACATTATAAAGTATAAATCTTGGCAATACACAAGTATTCAGACCATGGGAATACAGAAAAGCACTTTAAAAATAAATAAAACATTAAAATGAGAAGAATGCATATGTTGTGCAAAATGTGTCATAAATAAACAAGAGTGTGATCACTTTACCCTGAGACTCAGATGAAATATTATAAAGCAAGCAGTATAAAAAGGTGTTTTGAAACAACTTTACCATAGTATATTTGGAAAAGCTGATAAATAGAACAGCATGAACAGGTTCATAGCCAAAGCAGAAAGTAAAAGAATAATGAGATTAAACAAGTTTACCTGAATCAGAAGATTTTCTCTACTGGAATTATGGATTTGGTGGGAAGGTTAAATAATGGGTAGGTTTTAAAGGTCGTTGAATCGCTTACTGCAAAGTTTGAGTTCATCTTCTAGATAGCTGTTACACATTTTTCACCATTATAGTTCAATGATTAGGTAAAAGTTCTAAGAATATTAACTGGCAATGAGTAAAAAGAAACATTGGAGGGAAGACCACAGAGGGAAGATACAGTTTGAAGACTATTACAGCAATCCTCAGGAAATCATGGAAATAAAGCATTATTTGCAAGATATATTGTAGTAGATTCAATAAGAAGTGGTAACTGAATATGGAAAAGGAGGGAGAGGCAAGTAGTAAGATTTCATCAAAATTTTGAAACCAGCTGGTAAAGGAAATGGTAAATCTATTTCAAACAGAAGTAAGATGGTAGAGAAATGGCTTATTCTTTAGGGGAAATAGTGTTTAATTAAATGTTTAGGTGGAACCTAAAGTAATGATGAAACATCAGAAATAATTACCCACCAACCAATGGAAAATATGTTGGGAAAGGGCCCATACATAGAGATTAATGATCCTCATGAATTAAAGCTAAAGAAATTCCACAGATATTGGATATGGTAACAGTGATCAAGTTGTAAATTTCACAATCAGTTGACTACCAGAAAATTAGCTTTGTAAAGTTCATTTAGAAAAATGTTATTTATAAGAGAAGACTTCAAGGCTGTTTTAAGCTCTGTTTATGGGTTTTTTAGTGATAAAGGAAAATTTAGATAACAATTAAAAGTATATGCAATTAAAACTGAAAATTCACTTTCCAAACACCATGTCTTCTACCATCTCAATCAAATCATCATCAGGCCCAGAAACTGCAAATACAGGCTTTCAACAATGTATTGGTCCTATTTATTTCTCCCTCATACCACTTAGTACTATGCGTTGTATAGAGCCAATACTCAAATATTTTTCTTATATAGTATTTTTGTGAGGAATAAAATAGAGAAAAGAGATGTTGTAACATAATGAATAGTGTAAAATGAAGCTGAGACAATTACATAGCAAATAAGACAAAAAAAATTACTAGTTCACACTATACATACTAAAATATTTAAATAATATTAAAAATAAAAGATGTAAAATTACTCTATAGTTATGAGGATTACTATGATGTTGGTGTAATTAAAAGATTTGTATCACATTTAAATGTGGTACAAAGAATAAACATCCAGAAAAAAATTATAAATTTTGTTAATTGAAATATAAAAACTTCTTTAGTGAAAAAGATATATTAAGTACATTTAAAA
>SJYX01015730.1:111277-164359 GCA_006410675.1 Oreotragus oreotragus
AAGATTCTTCATGTACAGGTGAAATGCAACATCCCATCATCTTTCTATGAGAATGCCATTCTCATCACACTTTTCAGAAGTTTTCTTTAAAATTTTTTTAATTATCTAGATTTTTTAAAAGTCTCATATATTTCCAATGATTAGTATCCAAATAAACTTTTATAATAAAATTTCTATAATTATCTCCCTGGAAATAAACATTTTAGATGTTAAAAAAAAAAAAAATAAAACACACTACAAACCGGGAAGAGATATTTTCATTTCAAAACCCAAAGAAATATTACTATCTATAATGTGTAATAATGCTGTTTAATTCTTAAAATAACAACAACCAATAGACATTAAACAATTCAAAAGAGAAAAATGGGAAAGCCTATCAATAAAAAATTGACAGAAAAATAAGAACAAGAGACCCATAAAGCTGTGCAAAGATGCACCATTACATTAGTAGTTAGAGAGCTGCAAACAAAAGGTCATTTTCATTTTGGCATTTCTAAACCATCATAATGGCAAACATCATCTGGATAGCACCAAGTTTTTCTAAGGATGTGGGGCAAACAGAATGGCTTACATATTTGTTAGAAGTATAAATTGTTGCAGCCACATTTGAAATCAATTTCCATTCAACTTTGTATCTAAGAAATACTTCAGGATATGACTAAGAGTTTACATGGCTGAGGCAGGTCATTGTTTAATATTTATAGTAGTGAAAAAGTAGAAGCAAATTAATTAAGATAATTGATATATTTTCTTCAAATAATGAAATTCTCCATTAGAAAACTAAATTTACATATATTCACATGAATAAAGGTAAAAATGTATTATATAGGAAGAAAAAACAATTTACAAAAGTTCATGTATGGTGTGCAACCATTCAAATATAATATAAATTGTTATATGAATGCATAATTATGAGCTAATTTTTAAAAAAAGAAACATTGGAATAATTTACACAAACAAACTTCAGGAGAGTGATTATTACTGGGAGGGAGTTGGTAATATCTGTGATTATTTATTTCTGAAAAAGAAAAACATAGTAATATTTTTCCTTTTCTGTGAATTACTTCATTTGGTATGACATTCTCTGGATTCTTCCATGTTGCTGCCAATAGCCTTATTTCATTCTTTTTAATGGCTGAATAATATTCATTGTGTGTGTGTGTGTGTGTGTGTGTGTGTGTACCACATTATCTTTATCCATTCCTCTGTCAATGGACATTTAGGTAGTTTCCATGTCTTGGCCATTGTAAACAATGCTGCAATGAACATTGGGGTTCACGTAACCTTTCAAGGCATGTTTTTCTCTGGATATATGCCCAGCAGTGGGATTGTTTGTGTGTGTGTGTGTGTGTGTGTGTGTGTGTACCACATTATCTTTATCCATTCCTCTGTCAATGGACATTTAGGTAGTTTCCATGTCTTGGCCATTGTAAACAATGCTGCAATGAACATTGGGGTTCACGTAACCTTTCAAGGCATGTTTTTCTCTGGATATATGCCCAGCAGTGGGATTGTGGTGTCATATTATGAAACTCCAGTACTTTGGCCACCTCATACGAAGAGTTGACTCATTGGAGAAGACTCTGATGCTGAGAGGGATTGGGGGCAGGAGGAGAAGGGGACGACAGAGGATGAGATGGCTGGATGGCATCACCGACTCAATGGACATGAGTCTGAGTGAACTCTGGGAGATGGTGATGAACAGGGAGGCCTGGTGTGCTGCGATTCATGGGGTCACAAAGAGTCGGACACGACTGAGCGACTGAACTGAACTGAACTGAACTGTACCTCTAAATTCAGTTTTTTAAGTGACTGTGTTCTCTGTAGTGGTTGTACCAGTTCACATTTCCACCAACAGTGCAGGAGGGTTCCTTTCTCTCCACACTCTCTCTAGCCTTTGTTGTTTGTAGATTCTTTGATGATAGCCATATCATATGACATCCCTTATATGTGGAATCTAAAGTGAAATGACACTAATGAACTTACTTACAAAACAGAGAGGGATCACAGAAAATGAACTCATGGTTCCTGGGTGAAGGGACATTTAAAGACTTTGGGAAGGTCATGTACACACTGCTATGTTTAAAACTGATAACCAACAAGGACCTACTGGCCTGGATGGGAGAGGCTTTGGTGGAGAGAAGATACATGTATATGTATGACTGAGTCCCTTCACTATTCACCTAAAACTATCGCAACATTGTTAATTGGCTCTACCCCAAAACAAAATGTTTTTGGTGTTAAAAAAAGAACAAAAGGAAAATAAAACATAAAGAACAGAGCAGAGAGCTAAATCTATGTTTAGTTTGCTTATTCTCAATAATGAATACCTAGGTATCTGTAAAATAAACATAATATTTCAAAATTAAAATTAATCATTTACAAATAAATAGTAAAGGTGAACAGTATCTTTATCTTAGCATTTAAGTGAGCTGGATCTAGACGTCTGTTCCCTGAAAAGGTTGTTATCAGAAAGCCCAATTCTCTGCAGATACAAAGCATGACTTGAGTTTTCACTATGCATGAGAGAAATGTCCCTGATTAAAACTAATAAAGTCTCCGGAAGAACAACTATATATAAAGTTTCTTTTGATTTGTCTTTAGTCCAATTAGAATGAGCTGTATTAAAATTTAAGTGTGGCTCCTAAGCCATACATATACCATTAAATTTGCAGGAATAATGAAGTCAACCAATTTTATTCCTGTTTAATAATGCATTCCCATATTTGCTCTTAAGGTAAGGTTAGCATTTATCTATTGATCATGATGCATTATCTACACAGTGGAAACTACTAAGCAGTTTTCATCTCCTGTGATATTTCTAAATAATTCAGAAACTAATTTCTGTTTTCTTTGTCTCGTTAAAGTTTGTCTCTTTTAAATATAGAAAATTTCAGTGATCTATGGCTTAGTTTATTTTTATATTGCCCAGATGTCACAGACACATAAAGTAGTCAGATAGAATTTGAAGACAAACTTTTCCCCTATAGCTTCATTTTCTTCTGCATTAGCACCTTTTCTCTCCAAGTAGTTAAGAACAAAACAACGCAAAATAATAAAGAATACACTCTTTTAACCTTGTCTCTCCATGTAAATGCTATAGTCTCCTGCATGATATTCACAGACACATATTTTCAAATATTTAAATATTCTTGCTTCCCATTAACTCTTAAATATTAGAAACATTTCACTATAAATCCACTAAAACTTATCTTGTTAATAACTACAAGTCTTTCAATATTTATTGTATTTTACGTCTAATTGGAAGGTGGTAATATGGACCATTTTCATGTCTCCATAAAAATAATACTTGAGAATGAATTATGCTTTCAAAAAGTAGAGGTAAAGTACACATTAAGATGTAAAAATTTATAGATTCATGAAGAATTGAAAGAACATTGAGTTTTCTGCCCTGTTAATTCCATATTTCACAATTCATACCTAAGCATTACATTTACTGTTGAGTTTTGGTTTTCTTGAAGTCATTCTTTAAATACAGTTCCCTGGTGGCTCAGATGGTAAAGCGTCTGTCTACAGTGCAGGAGACCTGGGTTGGGAAGATCCCCTGGAGAAGGAAATGGCAATCCACTCCAGCAGTATTGCCTGGAAAATCCCATGGACAGAGGAGCCTTGTAGGCTACAGTCTTTGGGGCCGCAAAGAGTTGGACACGACTGAGCGATTTCACTTTCACTTGAATAACACCACTTAAACTGGGTGGGTCCACTTATGCATGGATTTTTTTTCACTAGGTACTCACTTCCATGCTATATGATCAGCATTTGCTTGAATCTGAACAGGTGCAGCATCTAGGTATGGGGAGTTGACTCTAAAATTATAGCAGATTTTTGACTGCAGGGTTGGAGTTCATAATGCCCTTATTGTTCTAGGGTTAACTTTATATTATCTTTCCATTTCAACCTACATCTCACCTTATTATTATTTATCAGAGCTTACCATTGACTAAACAATGTGATTTTTGTAAAGTAACAACATCTCAATGCTCCACTTTCCACAACTATAATATGAGGTTATTAGTGGTGCCTATTTATTGTGTTGTTGCAATAATTAAGCTACTTAATATCTGCAAAATAATTAGTAGTTAAAACCATGTATAGGAAAACTGACCAATAGAATAGAGTTTAGCAACAAATTCATATATGTATTATCAACTGACTTATTGCAAATATGGGAGCAATGTCGTAAGCAGAAGCCTTGATCTTTTCAAAAAACGACTGGGCTGGTTGGATTACTATCTGGGTAGAATATAGCTTGATCCATACACTTCTCACACTATAAACACTAAATAATTTTAAAGTTATTGGTCTAAATGTTAAAGAGAAAGCAATAATGCATTTAAAAAACACACAGGAAGACATCTTTACAACTTTGGAGTAGACAAAGTTCTCTTACACACATACACATGCACAGAGTACAGCAAAAAAAAAAACAAAAACAAAAAAAACACAAAGAAGTGAAATCAGGTATATTAAGATGCAGAAATTAGGTCACCAAAAGTAGCCCATACGAGAATGAAAATACAGCCCACAGAGTGGGGAAAGATGCCCACAATACCTATGTGAAACAAAAAAAGCATATGAAAAAAGTTTTTTTCACACATGCATGATCAGTTGCTTCAGTTGTGTTGGATTGTTTGTGACCCTATGGACTGTAGCCCACCAGGCTCCTCTGTCCATGGGATTCTACAGGCAAGAATACTAGAATGGGTTGCATGCCTTTCTCCAGGGGATCTTCCCAACCCAGGGACTGAACCCACCTCTCTGTGTCTCCCTCTTGCACCACTTGATAACTCGGTTGGAAAAAATGATAAAAAACAGACATACATTTTATAAAGATGATAACGAGGTGAAACAAGTAAAGTCAGTTTACACTGTTGGATGGTAATGTTTTACCTGTACGAAGGTGGAGGCAGAGTTAAGTGGCAACAGAAAGGGAGGACAAGGGATGTTTGTCCAGTTTGTCTGTATCCTGATTACATGAATGCTTTCAGTTTGCAAAAAAAAAAAAAAAAAAAAAAAAAAAAAGCTTTNAAAGCTAGTGGAGGTGACAGAATTCCAGCTAAGCTATTTAAAATCCTAAAAGATGATGCCGTTAAAGTGTTGCACTCAATATGTCAGCAAATTTGAAAAACTAAGCAATGGCCACAGGACTGGAAAAGGTCAGTTTTCATTCCAATCCCAAAGACAATGCTGAAGAATGTTCAGACTACTGAACAATTGCAGTCATTTCACATGATAGTAAGATTATACTCAAAATGCTTCAAGCTAGGCCTCAGCAGTACAAGAACTGAGAACTTCTGGATGTACAAGGTAGATTTAGAAAAGGCAGAGGAACCAGGGATCAAATTGTCAACATTCATTGGGTCATAGAGAAAACAAGGGAGTTCCAGAAAAACATCTACTTCTGCTTCATTGACTATGCTAAACCCTTTGACTGTGTGGATCACAACAAATTGTGGAAAATTCTTCAAAAGATGGGATGGGAATATCAGACCACCTTACCTGTCTCCTGAAAGACCTGTATGCAGGTCAAGAAGCAACAGTTAGAACATTACATGGCACAACTGACTGATTATGAATTGGGAAAGGAGTATGTCAAGGCTGTGTATTGTCACCCTACTTATTTAACTTCTATGCAGAGTACATTACAAGAAATGCCAGGCTGGATTAATCACAGCTGGAATCAAGATTGCTGTGAGAAATATGAACCACCTCAGATATGCACATGATACGACTCTAATGGTAGAAGGTGAAGAGGAACTAAAGAGTCTCTTGATGAGGCTGAAAGAGGACAGTGAAAAAGTCGGCTTAAAACTCAACGTTAAAAAAAACTGGGCATACACACCGAGGAAACCAGAATAGAAAGAGACACATGGACCCCAATGTTCATCGCAGCACTGTCGGACCTTAGTCGGCAAAGTAATGTCTCTGCTTTTGAATATACTATCTAGGTTGGTCATAACTTTTCTTGCTTGTCAGGAATCATTTCTTACTCTACCAGAAGTAACTTTCTCTTTTAAGAAAGATGTATCTAACAATCTCTCCTAGGAAGAAGTAATTTACCTAGGTATCAGAATACTTTCAGTTTGATTCACCATATGATCTTGCTCTCTTCATTATGCTTTAAGTAAACTAAGCAGAAAATTTATATGAGATAACTGAAAATTTTGAATTTTCTCCAAGAGCTATGATTAATATTCTGTTCATATGTATGTATTACTGTTTTATAATTGAGTCATAGTCCTAAAAGTAATAAGACAAGTGTCTCAAAAATTCTAGGAAAAATAGGGAAATCTCTGGTGGTCCAGTCTGCACTCCCAGGAGTCTTCGCTCTCGCTGCCAAGGGTGTGGGTTCAAACCCTGGGAGGAGAACTAAGATCCCGCAAGCTGCTTGCATGACCCGAAACTAATAAATAAATGAAGAAAAATTCTAGCAAAAATAAAACAAAACACATTTGATTAAAGGTTTGTCAGCTTTACAAAAATTCATTCTGCATTTTTTTAAAGTTTGCCAGTTCAGTAAATTACAGTAGCAGCAAAATTTTTAAATGTATATTAAGCACATCAGAAAACATAAATACAGTTGATAAAAGTTTCTGAATGCCTACTACATCAGACACTCCCATCTGTTTTAAATATATTCATTCACTCTTACAAAATTGTTTCATTTATCATCATCTACATTTCACTTAAATTTTCCCATGATCTGATATTGCAACCTGATTGAATCAGTTAAAATATTAAAAACTCTGTTACTCTAAGAATTTGTAACATTTTCCATCAACATTCCTCTCTAGTTTTATGTACTCGATCTGTGCTGTGGGATGTAGTAAAAATTATCTGCCTTCAGCAAAATGAACAGCTGAAGAGCCCTGCTGCCTGACAGCGCTTGTTAGGCCATGATCTGCTGTGAGCACACACTGTATTAATGATTGTCTTTCAGCTGCCTCAAAGAAAGCCTTTAAGTGGTTCCAAACATGTGAGTTTGGTCACGTTGTTGCTGTTCCGTCGCTAAGTCCTGTCCGACTTTCTGTGACCCCATGGACTGCAGCACGCTAGGCCTCCCTATTCCTCACTGTCTCCCAGAGTTTGGTCATCCAGTACCCCAAATGAGCCCAATATTTTAGCACCATGCTTGGGGGTTAACTTACAAATGTGGTGAAAACAATCCTACAATGTTTATTTTTAAGGAAATGTACCATTACAAATTAATGCTTTGTGCTTTACTAAAAGCCAACAACAAGATAGAATAAACAATATTTTTTAACAAAATCTTTCTAATAGAGCCTGGGAAGAGGACATATATTTTAAACAAACAAACAAACAAACAAAAAACCCCACAAAATCATTGTTGACTTAACTAAAATTTATTCTTCAAATATCTCCTCTTACAGTAGCCTCACATCCAGGTGCTTGCTCTATCTGGAATACCCTATTTCACCCCTTCTCCCCCTGCCTCTGTTTCCACGCCTTGCCTTCTAAAAATCCTTTCCAGCCTTGCACAGCCTATTCAGGAGCTCTCCTCTCCCACCTCCCCACCCATAAACACCCCCTGGCTGGAAGAAATCTGGGCACTACACATTCTTTGGAAAACAATTTGACAATATTCATCAAGGGCTTTAAATTATTTAATTTTTTCGTAATGACTAGATCTAGTTATCAACCCTAAGGAAAAAAAGGGAATACTTTTTTAAAAAAGGAATGTAAACATGGAATAATTTTTTTTAGCCATGTGGTGGGATCTTAGTGCCCCAACCAGGGACTGAACCCCCACTCTTGGCAGTGAAAGCATGGAGTCCTAACCACTGCACTGTCAGGGGATTCCTTACATAGAATAATTTTGAAAACACTGTTGAAATATTATTTATAATAATTCAAAATGCTAAATAATTCAGACATCCAACAAAGGAGAATGGCTAAGTAAATTATATTTGACAATAAAATATTATACACAAATTTTTAAATCATAATTATTTCAGAAGATGTCATAACAGACAACATGAAAAATGTTTAATATGTACCAAACTGTACATCTGATTTAATACATAAAAGAGAAATATCTACTCACACACACAAAAAAAATTGATTAGAAGGAAGTACTCCAAAACACTAATAATGGTTATTTGGGAGTAAGAAGATACTGAGTACTTTTTTTCCTCTTTATATTATTTTGTATTTTCCAAACATTGTACAATAAGTACATATCATTTGGAGAAGAAAAATAAACTTTGAACAGTAATTAGAAAGCTACATAGACACAAGTTATTAATATCGTGCTCTTAGATCACATTACTTCTTTGCTACATTAGTGTGTAGGTTCTGGGATTGGTCATTTTCTTAAATAGAAAGAAAGTAATTAAATTAGGCTACACCCACTCCAGTGTTCCTGCCTGGAGGACGTCATGGACGGACGAGCCTGGTGGGCTACAGTTCACAGGGTGGCACAGAGCTGGACAAGACTGAGCACTCCTGCACCAAGGATAGTGCAGACAAGCAAGACAAAGAGCTCAATCAGACTGACTCAACCTGTACTCAGAAGTAGTCTGGATATGTTTAACCAGTGAATACAAAAGGTCGTTCGCCCCCTTTGTGTTACTCAGATAGCTTGTCAACCAGTTTGAGGACCTGTCTTCTAGTTCATAAATGTTCATGTTATCTTCAGAGTATTTTAGAATCCAAAGCTACCTTTTTACTTTCTCTTATGAACCTTCTGCTTCTTTTAAAAGTTGTTCTGTTTGAAAGAATCATCTTTGCCCACTGTTTGGCAAATTTAAGTGCTTTTCTGGGTTACCATCAAATGCCAAGGTTAACAAGATTTTCAAAAGTAATGTAGGCTACCAAATGTTTCCACACTGGGGAAAACCGTTTTTAAAGGAGAAGAAGAAGGAAAGAAAATGCCCACTTTCTCTGGTCAGAAATCTCATTCCATAAAGTCATTATTTGGAATGTGATTTTTATGTTACCTTAAATATAAAACTCAAAATATTCACTTCTCACTTTTCAGGTACTTTTCATGCCCTTTTAAAAGCATATCTCTTAGTGAAGGTTATAATTACCATCCTCTTTCAAGTAATATCTATAACTGATTTAATTTACTTACAGAAGTTTTCACTGAAGAAAAAAGAAATTTAGCCTTGAATTTATTTCAAGTCTAAATCTTCCTTTTAGAGCACCTGAATAAGAGAACTACTTTATTTGATGATGCCATTGATCCTTCCCAAGTTAATTTTATTAACCTGCTTTTTCATTGAATTTGTCCACTCGCTTCTAACTGACCCAAATGCCTTATCAAGTGCCCAAATCAGGTCAAGGATAAGAGCTGCTAGTGATGCTATTTTAAGAGGAAACAGAATGCACTGAAGCTAGACCAGCTCCTATTCTGTCAAAATGCACCATTTCTTTGGCATACACGAGTTATGGTTCACCAACAGGAGAAATGGTGGAAAGTTAACAAACTAGCTCATTCTGGAGAATAGTCTGGCTATTTTGACTATGAATATGCACTGAAAACTTTTTAAACAAAAACATGGTTAATGTGGGCTTCCCAGGTGGTGCTAGTGGTAAAGAATCTGCCTGCCAATGCAGGAAGGAGACTAAGAGACTCTGGTTTCATCTCTGGATCAGGCAGATCCCCTGGAGAAGGCCATGGTAACCCTACTCCAGTATTCCTGCCTGGAGAATCCCATGGACAGAGGAGGCCTGGCGGGCTATAGTCCATAGGGTCACAGAGAGTCAGATATGTCTGAAGTGACTTAGCATGCATGCAGGCATGGTTAATATATGAAACTATATATTTTGATTCAACTAGGGGCTTTAGAAATTACATGCTAGCTATAGATAGTCATCTATTTCTTTCAAGGACAATAAGTGTGTCTGTTTTACTCCTTATATCCAGTATCTAGCATATAGTAGATACTCATATCTGCGTGCATATAGTAGGTACTCAATAAATATTTGTTAAACTTGTGACACAATGACACAATTTACTTACCTGAAGAGCAACTGCCAAGTTGTATCGTCTTGTAATAGCGTGTGTGTGTGTGCATGCGTGCACACGTGCTCAGTCGTTTAGTCGCGTCCAACTTTTTGCCGCCCCATGGACTGTGCCCACTAGGCTCCTCTCCCAGTGGAATTTTCCAGGCAAGAATACTGGAGTGGAGTAGCTCAGTCTCTCCATGTAAAGAGCTGAGGTCAAGGGCTCAGTCCCCAAAAGGGTCTTTCTCTACTCGGTCTTGTTCTACTCACAGTTTCATATCTTGTTACAACCAGTCATCTCCCTCACGCTGCATGAAGAATCAGACAAGCAGAGAAAGAGAAAAATAGTTTTTAACACAGTTCATCACTGTTATAAAACAGATAATTTATATAAAGTATTTATTTAGACATTAAACTGATCCTTGTATAGTTCTTCTGTGTATTCTTGCCACAAAAAAGATCTTCACGACCAAGATAATCACGATGGCATGATCACTCACCTAGAACCAGACATCCTGGAATGTGAAGTCAAGTGGGTCTTAGAAAGTATCACTATGAACAAAGCTAGTGGAGGTGATGGAATTCCAGTTGAGTTATTTCAAATCCTGGAAGATGATGCTGTCAAAGTGCTGCACTCAACATGCCAGCAAATTTGGAAAACTCAGCAGTGGCCACAGGACTGGAAAAGGTCAGTTTTCATCCCAATTCCAAAGAAAGGTAATGCTAAAGAATGCTCAGACTACCACATAATTGCACTCATCTCACATGCTAGTAAAGTAATGCTCAAAATTCTCCAACCCAGGCTTCAGCAATACATGAACCGTGAACTTCCTGATGTTCAAGCTGGTTTTAGAAAAGGCAGAGGAACCAGAGATCAAATTGCCAACATCCACTGGGTCATCAAAAAAGCAAGAGTTCCAGAAAAACATCTACTTCTGCTTTATTGACTATGCCAAAGCCTTTGACTGTGTGGATCACAATAAACTGTGGAAAATTCTGAAAGAGATGGGAATACCAGACCACCTAACCTGCCTCTTGAGAAATCTGTATGCAGGTCAGGAAGCAACAGTTAGAACTGGACATGGAACAACAGACTGGTTCCAAATAGGAAAAGGAGTACGTCAAGGCCTGTCTCTTATACACATCTAGATGTGTATAAGAGACAGCNATGCAGGTCAGGAAGCAACAGTTAGAACTGGACATGGAACAACAGACTGGTTCCAAATAGGAAAAGGAGTACATCAAGGCTGTATATTGTCCCCTTGCTTATTTAACTTATATACAGAGTACATCATGAGAAACGCTGGGCTGGAGGAAGCACAAGCTGGAATCAAGATTGCCGGGAGAAATATCAATAACCTCAGATATGCAGATGACACCACCCTTATCGCAGAAAGTGAAGAGCCTCTTGATGAAAGTGAAAGAGGAGAGTGAAAAGGTTGTCTTAAAGCTCAACATTCAGAAAACGAAGATCATGGCATCTGGTCCCATTCCTTCATGGGAAGTAGATGGGGAAACAGTGGAAGCAGTGTCAGACTTTATTTTGGGGGGCTCCAAAAATCACTGCAGATGGTGACTGCAGCCATGAAATTAAAAGACGCTTACTCCTTGGAAGGAAAGCTATGACCAACCTAGATAGCATATTCAAAAGCAGAGACATTACTTTGCCAATAAAGGTGTGTCTAGTCAAGGCTATGGTTTTTCCAGTGGTCATGTATGGATGGAGAAGGCAATGGCACCCCACTCCAGTACTTTTGCCTGGAAAATCCCATGGATGGAGGAGCCTGATGGGCTGTAGTCCATGGGGTGCTAAGAGTCGGACACGACTAAGTGACTTCCCTTTCACTTTTCACTTTTATGCCTTGGAGAAGGAAATGGCAACCCACTCCAGTTTTCTTGCCTGGAGAATCCCAGGGATGGGGGAGCCTGGTGGGCTTCCGTCTATGGGGTCGAACAGAGTCGGACACGACTGAGGCGACTTAGCAGCAGCATGTATGGATGTGAAAGTTGGACTGTGAAGAATGCTGGGCACCGAAGAATTGATGTTTTTGAACTGTGGTGTTGGAAAAGACTCTTGAGAGTCCCTTGGACTGCAAGGAGATCCAACTACTCTATTCTAAAGGAGATCAGTCCCAGGTGTTCTTTGGAAGGACTGATGCCAAAGCTGAAACTCCAATACTTTGGCCACCTCATGCGAAGAGTTGACTCATTGGAAAAGACTCTGATGCTGGGAGGGATTGAGGGAAGGAGGAGAAGGGGACGACAGAGGATGAGATGGCTGGATGGCATCACTGACTCGATGGACATGAGTTTGAGTGAACTCCGGAAGTTGGTGATGGACAGGGAGACCTGGAGGAGCCTGGTGGGCTGTAGTCCATGGAGTCGCAAAGAGTTGGATACGACTGAGTGACTGAACTGGGCTGAAACTGATCCTTAAATTAATATTTGACCCCTGTCTCATTTCATTATAACTGAAATAATTTGTCACACAGTTCTATTTCTAAGGACAATAATCTTCTTATGATTGCTATGAAAAATCATTTAACTCAAAACATTTCACTAATTAAAAGACATATTTTTTAGGCAAAGAAAATTCAATAATATTCTTTACAAAATAAGTAATATAAACATATACAAGACATGTAGCCTAAAAACAGGACCGCCAAATAAACTTCTATCACAAATGGAGCCTGTTTCAGAAGTTTAAATACTAAAGAGTTTTAATTTGTATTAAGATCTCACTAGCTTTGATTCAATAAAGCCAACCAGCTTCTGGCTGTACATTTTCTCACTGTGCAAGTGGAGATAATGCTGCTGCTGCTGCTAAGACGCTCAGTCGTGTCCGACTCCTAGCGACCCCGTAGAAGGCAGCCCACCAGGCTCCCCCATCCCTGGGATTTTCCAGGCAAGAGTAATGGAGTGGGGTGCCATTGCCTCCTCCGGGAAATAACGCTGCTGCTGCTGCTAAGTCACTTCAGTCGTGTCTGACTTTGTGCGACCCCATAGAAGGCAGCCCACCAGGCTCCCCCAACCCTGGGATTTTTCAGGCAAGAGTACTGGAGTGGGGTGCCATTGCCTCCTCCAGGAAATAACGCTACTTACTGCTTTATAGGAGTGCTGTGCGAATTAATTGGTTAATGTTCTTAAAGCACTATGTGCCAAATGTTATCATTAGTTTGCATTGTATATCTCTTTGCAATTATCTGCCACCTTAAAATTCTATGGCTTCAAGCGTGCTTCCCTCTTAGAATACTTTAAAAAAGGTTAAGGAAAGTTCAAGAAGGAATTTAAAAAACACTTGGGCTAAGTTAGGATGAAAGAAAGAGAAATTTGGAATCTGGCATATTTCATTTCATACCTCTTCTTACATCAAGTTACAGGTTTCTTAGATTAAAAACCACTGAACCATTTTAAATGGGTAAATTGTATGGTATGTAATGATATCTCAATAAAGCTGTTAAAAAATAATAAGGCCAACTCCATAATTATACCAAAAAAGTTATATACTCCTTGAAAGTGAGACCATTATTCTAGAAGAAAAATTACTATCCAAACACATCTTGAGATAAAATGTTATACAGTTTTAGGAAATCAGATTACAATAGAATTAAGCAGTTAAATTACAGTGATATAATTTATCTCTAATAATTTAATTATTATTTTTAATCAGTCAGTCAGTTCAGTCTCTCAGTCACGTCCAACTCTTTGTGACCCCATGGACTGCAGCATGCCAGGCTTCCCTGTCCACCACCAACTCCTGGAGCTTGTTCAAACTCATGTCCATCAAGTTGGTGATGCCATCCAACCACCTCATCCTCTGTCATCCCATTCTCCTCCTGCCTTCAATCTTTCTCAGAACAGGGTCTTTTCCAATGAGTCAGCTCTTTGTATCAGGTGGCCAAAGTACTGGAGCTTCAGCTTCAACATCAGTCTTTCCAATGAATATTTAGAATTGATTTCCTTTATAATTGCTGGTTTGATCTCCTTGCAGTCCAAGGAATTCTCAAGAGTCTTCTCCAACACCACAGTTCAAAAGGATCAATTCTTTGGTGTTCAGACTTCTTTATGTCCAATTCTCACATCCATACATGACAACTGGGAAAACCATAGTTTTGACTAGACAGACCTTTGTTGGCAAAGTAACATCTCTGCTTTTTAATACAATGTATAGGTTGGTCATAACTTTTCTTTCAAGGAGCAAGCATCGTTTAGTTTCATGGTTGCAGTCACCATCTGCAGTGATTTTGGAGCCCAAGAAAATAAAGTTGCTCACTGTTTCCATTGTTTCCCTATCTATTTGCTACGAAGTGATGGGACTGGATGCCATGTCCTTCATTTTTTGAATGTTGAATTTTAAGCCTACTTTTTCACTCTCCTCTTTCACTTTCATCAATAGGCTCTTTAGTTCCTCTTCTTTCTGCCATAAGGGTGGTGTCATCTGCATATCTGAGGTTATTATGTTTCTCTCAGCAATCTTGATTCTAGCTTGTGCTTCATCCAGCCTGGAATTTCGTATGATGTACTCTGCATATAAGTTAAATAAGCAGGGTAACAATATACAGCCTTAATGTACTCCTTTCCCAATTTTGAACCAGTCCTTTGTTCCAATTAATTATAATAGTTACATATTTAATCTGATTGATCTCCTTGAAAGGAGATTCAAGGAGAAAGAAGATTGAGTCTATCTTGACATAAATGAGCCCAGATCCAATAATGCCTATGTTTGCTTTTCCTTTTTTTCTTTGAAGAGAAATTCTTACATAAACAGAATGAAATTTCAGCCAAGTTAATAATGACAATAGTAGTAGTAGTAGTAATAGTTACATTTTATTCAGTGATTTACCCAGTGATTTACAATTTATACAGTGATATAAAACAGTTACATTTATACAGTAATATACAATTGAACCAGGTAGCAAGAAATGTAAAGGATCTGACACTTCATCCGTTTTGCACACTAACAAGTCAGCCTGCCATAGCTTCGTGCTTGCTGGCAGAAGACACAAAGCTCATAGATCAGAGACAAAAATCAACTTATTAACTGCAGAATAGCAGTAGCCAGAGCATTATTTTCTTGTGCCCATTCTCCAAGCCCCAGTCCCAACAGCAGGATACAACAAGGCCTGGAGACAGCTATGCACACAGTGGGTTCTCTTAAAAGAAGGGCACCTTGAGCTTCAAAAACCCCAATCTTTTCCTTCTTCAGAAACAGATACTCTCTCTTCCCAGGCTGTTTACTATAGCACCATTCTTAAAAAAAAAAATAGTCCTAAACAAAAGGTTGGCAGTGGCTATCCTCATAAGACATGCAGAAATGTTAGAGAACCAAGGAGAATTACATGCTAACACCATGTACTAGGGGGACCATGTATTTTGGTTTGCTTGGGACAAGCCTGGCTAATACCTATTGTCCAAACTTAATCATACTTAATTATTAATAACCTCTTTCACACTCACAAGTGGCTCAGTTTAGATAAGAAATTATATGGTCACCACAAACTAAAATTCTGAAGGAATTCCTCTGCCTGGTCAGACCTCTGATGGTCTCACAGTTAAGGTTTAGGTCAACCAAATAAGACTGGAGGTCAACACCAAACAAAAAAAATTAACTCAGATCTTGAACATAAGCCTTGAAACCATAAAACTCCCAGAAGAAAACATAGGCAGTAAGTCTCTGATATTTGTCTTGGCAATGTTTTTTGGGGGAGGGGGGAAGGAAGTGGGAATCTGACACCAAAAGCAAAGGCAATGAAAGCAAAAATATACAAGTGAGACTACGTGAAATGAAAAAGCTTCTTCACAGCACAGGAAACCATCAATGAAACCAAAAGGCAACCTAAAGAATAGGAGAAAATATTTGCAAATCATATGTGATAAGGTAAAAATATCCAAAATATATAAAGAACTCATATAACTCAACAGCAAAAAGACAAACCAATTTTAAAATGGGCAGAAGATCTGAACAAACATTTTTCCAAAAGAAACATCCAGATGGCCAGAAGTACATGAAAAACTGCCTAGCACCACTCATCATGAAGGAAATGAAAATCAAAATCACAATGAGGTATCACCCCACACCTGTTAGAACAGCTATTATCAAAAAGATAAAGTGTTGGTGATGATGCAGAGAAAAGGAAAGCTTAGTGAACTGTTGGCAGAAATGTAAATTGGTGTAGCCACTATAGAAAATAGTATGAAGATTCCTCAAAAAATGAAAAAAAGAAGTACCATATGATTCAACAATTCCACTTCTGAACATTATCTGAAGGAAACAAAAACACTAACTTGAAAAGATATACGCACTTCCATATTCAATGCAACATTATTTAGAACAGCCAAGACATAAAAGCAACCTAAGTGTCCATCAATAGATGAACGGATAGACATCGTGGTTTATATATGCGATGGAATGTTATTTGGCCTTAAGGAAGAAGGAAATCTTGCTATTCCTTACAACATCGATAGACTCTGAAGGCAGTATGCTAAATAAAGTAAGTCAGACAGAGAAAGACAAATGCTCTATGATCTCATTTCTAGGTGGAATCTTCTAAAACAAAACAAAAAATTCATAGATACAGAGAATAGACTGGTGTTTGCCAGAGACAGGAGGAGTGGTAGGAGAAATGGGTGAAGGTATTCAAAAAGTATGAAATTCCAGTTATAATAAGTCCTGGGGAATGTAAATAATTAATAATACTGTATTTTATATTTGAAAGTTGCTAAGAGAATAAATCTTAACAGTTCTCATCACAAGGAAAAATCATGACTATGTGTGGGATGAACATGAGTAGACTTATATATTACATTTTGCAATATATACCACATCATGATGTGTACCTAACACTAACCTAATGTTATATGTCAGTTAATCTCAATTTTTAAAAACAGAATGGAGGCCAAAAAGGTGAAAGTCAAATCATGTATATCACTTTAAAAATCACTACATGAAGGGGACTTCAAATACTTATCTAGAAAGAAAGATTATTTCAGGAAAAATTAAAAGCTGGTTTGAACGTTAATTCAAGCTACTAAAAGTGGCAACTAAAGCTTTCACGTAGCTCATATAACAATTGTATTATTTTGCCTGAATTCCTGTACATCTTCACTGAAAACTCTCAGGTGATTTTTACCCCAAGTATTACTGAAACTGAGAAATAATTTTCTGACCTTCCATCTCATCCAGTGTATTTCAGCCACATCCTTTCAATCCACTCCTGCCAGGTCTCCCTTCCTCTCTCACCCTTCCAGTAGGTCAAACTGTTTGACTACAGCTACATTCCCTTCTTGTTCTCATCCCTTTGTCCTACTCTCTCTTGGGCTCAACTCTGACCCCTGTCCCTACAATCAATCTTGACCTCAGACAATAACGATTCAATGAGTTTTAACTCAATACTATAACCATGGTTCAATTTTCTTCTTCTGACTAGTCAAACTAGCAAAGTTTTGTCAATTGCACTTTGGTCTTAGTCTACAGGATGGTGTCATCAAGAACTCCATTGATGTTGAGTGAATCCTGGATGATCTCATTCCCTGAATTTGAGTTGGCAAGTCAGTTCCTGGGGGCTGTTACCCAGCCAGGCTCTTGTCAGGTGCCTGTCAGGGAAGAGTCGGACACAACTGAGCGACTGAACTGAACTGAACTGAGTGGGTTCTCAGTATGAAGTCAAGAAGGTTTAAAAAAATAGTCTGTACTTCAATATAATATCAGTATATGAGAGTTATTAGAATGCTTGGGCTCTGTTTATGAGTTTATGAATTTTCAATTCATATGGTCCTAAGTCCTGAGGAAACTGTTCAGATACCACAGGCTACTGGATTCTCTGTACCTGTGCTTTCAAGCTTGTTGAAGACCACCATTATCGCCACATGAGACTTTCAAGACACATATAATTTTGCTGGTAAGTCTTCTACGTCATATACCATGGAGTGCCCATCAGCCTGGACTTCCTCTTTAGACCTTCCCAAAGTCCCACAATAACGACCATTTCAAAAACGTCAGTTCAATGAGTTTTGCTCCTTTCCCACCTTACCATTTCTGCCCCAGGTGGCCTGTTCATGCCTGACTATTCTAAAACATTATTGAGAATTTCTGCATTGCTGTTCTCCTTTTACAATTATATCTAAAGAATTAATTACATGGGAAAAAAAGAATTAATTACATGATTCTAGTGGGTTCTACATTCAGAAAACTAAGATCATGGCATCTGGTCCCATCCCTTCATGGGAAGTAGATGGGGAAACAGTGGAAACAGTGTCAGACTTTATTTTTTGGGGCTCCAAAATCACTTCAGATGGTGACTGCAGCCATGAAATTAAAAGATGCTTACTCCTTAGAAGGAAAGTTATGACCAACCTAGATAGCATATTAAAAAACAGAGACATTACTTTGCCAATGAAGGTCCATCTAGCCAAGGCTATGGCTTTTCCAGTAGTCATGTATGGATGTGAGAGTTGGACTGTGAACAAAGCTGAGCACCGAAGAATTGATGCTTTTGAACTGTGGTGTTGGAGAAGACTCTTAAGGGTCCCTTGGACTGCAAGGAGATCCAACCAGTCCATTCTAAAGGAGATCAGTCCTGGGTGTTCTTTGGAAGGAATGATGCTAAAGCTGAAACTCCAATACTTTGGCCAACTCATGCGAAGAGTTGACTCATTGGAAAAGATTCTGATGCTAGGAGGGATTGGGAGCAGGAGAAGGGGACAAAAGAGGATGAGATGGCTGGATGGTATCACCAACTCGATGGATGTGAATTTGAATGAACTCCAGGAGTTGGTGATGGACAGGGAGGCCTGGCGTGCTGTGATTCATGGGGTCGCAGAGTCGGACACAACTGAGCGACTGAACTGAACTGAACTGAGTGGGTTCTCAGTATGAAGTCAAGAAGGTTTAAAAAAATAGTCTGTACTTCAATATAATATCAGTATGTGAGAGTTATTAGAATGCTTGGACTCTGTTTATGAGTTTATGAATTTTCAATTCATATGGTCCTTAGGGAACTACTAAAATCTCAGTGTAAAACAAAATTTGAAAAAATCTATAGTAAAAAATATATGTATATTATGATTGCAATTATGTAAAATAATTATGATGTGAGCAAAGCCTGAAAGACAGTCTACAAACAGCAATGCCCTTTAATATTATTTTTTACATTACTAATGTATTTTATTTTCTTGAAGGTGAAGAGATGTTTTATAAAGAATTGCTTTTAAATTAAAGTACCAGATTTGAACAAAATAGTATTTGTGATCAATGCACTTTATACACAAGTGAATAGTTCAGTCAGAGTAATGTGATTATGTAATTATTTTCTCTTAAAAAATCTATTTTCACACTTTGATAAGGAAATGAAAATTATAATATTTATTTATCATAAGACAATACTTTGCAATATGCTGAAATAACTCAGTGAAAAATATTGTAGTTATCCATGCTTCCTTTTTAGTGAGCTCTTCCTGAATCAAATTTTGTTTAGCTGTGCAATGATTTAAAACATGTCCCCTTTCATATGCACATATGTGTGTTCCACAGATTCCGAAAGGTTGACAACTGTTATATATCATTATATACTAACAGTGTGGTCTAACGGATAAGAACTGAATCAGCAGTCTTAGTATCTTCCTCTTAACTTTATGACCCTACCAAGCCATTAACATTGATCATCCCGGTTTCTTTTTCAAAACGAATAATAGTAATTGTTGAATTAGGAAAATACATATAAAGTTTATTAAGAGCCTTTAGTGAAAAATGAGAAATGAACATAAATGAGTATACTATAAAGACCCAGTTCAGTCTGTCTACTTTTCTAATACATGAAATTTTAATTTGATAAAAATGTGTTCTTGGATTATAACTAAGATTATTGGCTGGAATGTAAATTAGACTGTTAGTACATTAAAAACATATTAATAAATATCAGAATAATATTTTGACATAAATTTTCAATGAGAGACATAGTATGACATGTAAATATATATAATTCTTTGCATGGCCCAAAGATAGGATTTACAATTGTAAAGAAAAAGAAAAAAAATTGTAAAGAAAAGAATTAATTGGTAATTGCTACTGCTAAGTCGCTTCAGTCGTGTCATATTCTGTGCAACCCCACAGACGGCAGCCCACCAGACTCCTCTGTCCCTGGGATTCTCTAGGCAAGAATACTGAAGTGGGCTGCCATTTCCCTCTCCAATGCGTGAAAGTGAAAATTCAAAGTGAAGTCGCTCAGTCGTGTCCGACTTTTCGTGACCCCATGGACTGTAGCCCACCAGGCCCCTCCGTCCATGGGATTTTCCAGGCAAGAGTACTAGAGTGGGCTGCCATGTCCTTCTCCAATTAATTGGTAAAGATGACTGTTAATTAACAAATGGCAATCTCAAACTAAAAATTTTGTACTTCCTTTCAAATATATAGTAATACAGATTCACATATCACTGTGATGATACTCTTACAAAATTCTTACTTTTTCACAAGTAATTGAAGAAATATTGCAGCAAAGATTAATTACCATTCTATTGTCTAAAAGTGTACCTTCAAGCTGTTAAATGAGTGAACAGAGATCTATTATGACTTTAACAAGAACGTTACTCTCCATGGGGATTACGGCCATTAACAGTAGGAAATGCATCATTTAAAGACATTAAAATTAAATGGAAATGTTTTTACCCATCTAAATAAAAGTCCTTGATCTTTACTTCACAATAAAACTTACTTTCACTTTATTCAAGTGAGTTTTTTGTAGGAGTTTATTCAATTTTATTGTAAGAGTTTATTCAAAAATTTCCTGGTCAAGCCATTTCAAATGGCTTTTATACTTATTAATCTCTATATTCCACTTTCTTCCATCTCATTATTTAAAAGGTAAAATTTGCTTGCAATTCCCAACCCAATGATTTTTTTTATGCTTATAAAAATACTCCATTCTCATTATAAAATGTTTAGAAAGGACTGAAAATTATTAAGAACCAGAAAAAAATCACAACCTCCTCAATCTAGAAACTACCCCTATACTTTTTTGACACAGTTCCTTTTGATCTTTTTTTTTTTTAATTCGCTTTCCTATCTGCATTCACACTTAGATTATAAAACACATGCAACTTAACTTTATTATTATTTTTAATTGAAGTATAGTCAGTTTACAGTGTTGTGTTAGTTTCTGGTATACAGCAAAGCAATTCAATTATACATATACATTATTTTTCATATTTTCCCATTATGGTTTATTACAGGCTATTGACTATCCTTGTGCTATACAGTAGTACCTAGTTGTTTATCTGTTTTATATATAGTAGTTAGTATCTTCTAGCCCCATACTCCTAATTTACCCTAAAGCCCATGCTTCATAACAAGAGAAACCATCACAATAAGAAGCCTGTGCACTGCAACTAGAGAAAAGCCCACGCAGCCAACGAGGACCCAGGACAGTCATAAATAAATAAAAACTTAAAAAAAAAAAAAGATGGTATATGTACTACAATGGAATACGACTTAGCCATAAAAAGGAATGAAATACTGCAGCAACATGGGTGGATCTGGAAATTATCATACTAAGTGAAGGAAGTCAGACAGAGAAAGAAAAACAGCAGACAGCATCACTTACACATGAGACCTAAAATACGACACTAGTGAACTAATTTTAAATCAGAAACAAACTCACAGACGTAGTAAACAAACTTATGGTTACCAAAAGAGAAAAGGGTTGGGGGAGGGATAAATTAGGAGTATGGGGCTCAGTTCAGTTCAGTTCAGCCGCTCAGTCGTGTCCGACTCTTTGCGACCCCATGAATCGCAGCACGCCAGGCCTCCCTGTCCATCACCAACTCCTGGGGTTCACTCAGCAGATACAAACTACAACATATATAATAGATAAACAACTATGTACTGCTGTATAGCACAAGGATATTCAATAGCCTGTAATAAACCATAATAGAAAAGAATATGAAAAATAATGTACATGTATAATTGAATCGCTTTGCTGTATACCAGAAACTAACACAACACTGTAAATTGACTATACTTCGATTAAAAATAATAATAAAGTTAAGTTGCATGTGTTTTATAATCTAAATGTGAATGCAGATAGGAAAGTGAATTAAAAAAAAAAAGATCAAAAGAAACTGCGTCAAAAAAAATAGTAGGGATAGTTTCTAGATTGAGGAGGTTGTAGGTGATTTTTTTCTGGTTCTTAATAATTTTCAGTCCTTTCTAAACATTTTATAATGAGAATGGAGTATTTTTATAACCATTAAAAAAATCATTGGGTTGGGAATTGCAAGCAAATTTTACCTTTTAAATAATGAGATGGAAGAAAGTGGAATATAGAGATTAATAAGTATAAAAGCCATTTGAAATGGCTTGACCAGGAAATTTTTGAATAAACTCTTACAATAAAATTGAATAAACTCCTACAAAAAACTCACTTGAATAAAGTGAAAGTAAGTTTTATTGTGAAGTAAAGATCAAGGACTTTTATTTAGATGGGTAAAAACATTTCCATTTAATTTTAATGTCTTTAAATGATGCATTTCCTACTGTTAATGGCCGTAATCCCCATGGAGAGTAACGTTCTTGTTAAAGTCATAATAGATCTCTGTTCACTCATTTAACAGCTTGAAGGTACACTTTTAGACAATAGAATGGTAATTAATCTTTGCTGCAATATTTCTTCAATTACTTGTGAAAAAGTAAGAATTTTGTAAGAGTATCATCACAGTGATATGTGAATCTGTATTACTATATATTTGAAAGGAAGTACAAAATTTTTAGTTTGAGATTGCCATTTGTTAATTAACAGTCATCTTTACCAATTAATTGGAGAAGGACATGGCAGCCCACTCTAGTACTCTTGCCTGGAAAATCCCATGGACGGAGGGGCCTGGTGGGCTACAGTCCATGGGGTCACGAAAAGTCGGACACGACTGAGCGACTTCACTTTGAATTTTCACTTTCACGCATTGGAGAGGGAAATGGCAGCCCACTTCAGTATTCTTGCCTAGAGAATCCCAGGGACAGAGGAGTCTGGTGGGCTGCCGTCTGTGGGGTTGCACAGAATATGACACGACTGAAGCGACTTAGCAGTAGCAATTACCAATTAATTCTTTTCTTTACAATTTTTTTTCTTTTTCTTTACAATTGTAAATCCTATCTTTGGGCCATGCAAAGAATTATATATATTTACATGTCATACTATGTCTCTCATTGAAAATTTATGTCAAAATATTATTCTGATATTTATTAATATGTTTTTAATGTACTAACAGTCTAATTTACATTCCAGCCAATAATCTTAGTTATAATCCAAGAACACATTTTTATCAAATTAAAATTTCATGTATTAGAAAAGTAGACAGACTGAACTGGGTCTTTATAGTATACTCATTTATGTTCATTTCTCATTTTTCACTAAAGGCTCTTAATAAACTTTATATGTATTTTCCTAATTCAACAATTACTATTATTCGTTTTGAAAAAGAAACCGGGATGATCAATGTTAATGGCTTGGTAGGGTCATAAAGTTAAGAGGAAGATACTAAGACTGCTGATTCAGTTCTTATCCGTTAGACCACACTGTTAGTATATAATGATATATAACAGTTGTCAACCTTTCGGAATCTGTGGAACACACATATGTGCATATGAAAGGGGACATGTTTTAAATCATTGCACAGCTAAACAAAATTTGATTCAGGAAGAGCTCACTAAAAAGGAAGCATGGATAACTACAATATTTTTCACTGAGTTATTTCAGCATATTGCAAAGTATTGTCTTATGATAAATAAATATTATAATTTTCATTTCCTTATCAAAGTGTGAAAATAGATTTTTTAAGAGAAAATAATTACATAATCACATTACTCTGACTGAACTATTCACTTGTGTATAAAGTGCATTGATCACAAATACTATTTTGTTCAAATCTGGTACTTTAATTTAAAAGCAATTCTTTATAAAACATCTCTTCACCTTCAAGAAAATAAAATACATTAGTAATGTAAAAAATAATATTAAAGGGCATTGCTGTTTGTAGACTGTCTTTCAGGCTTTGCTCACATCATAATTATTTTACATAATTGCAATCATAATATACATATATTTTTTACTATAGATTTTTTCAAATTTTGTTTTACACTGAGATTTTAGTAGTTCCCTAAGGACCATATGAATTGAAAATTCATAAACTCATAAACAGAGTCCAAGCATTCTAATAACTCTCACATACTGATATTATATTGAAGTACAGACTATTTTTTTAAACCTTCTTGACTTCATACTGAGAACCCACTCAGTTCAGTTCAGTTCAGTCGCTCAGTTGTGTCCGACTCTGCGACCCCATGAATCACAGCACGCCAGGCCTCCCTGTCCATCACCAACTCCTGGAGTTCATTCAAATTCACATCCATCGAGTTGGTGATACCATCCAGCCATCTCATCCTCTTTTGTCCCCTTCTCCTGCTCCCAATCCCTCCTAGCATCAGAATCTTTTCCAATGAGTCAACTCTTCGCATGAGTTGGCCAAAGTATTGGAGTTTCAGCTTTAGCATCATTCCTTCCAAAGAACACCCAGGACTGATCTCCTTTAGAATGGACTGGTTGGATCTCCTTGCAGTCCAAGGGACCCTTAAGAGTCTTCTCCAACACCACAGTTCAAAAGCATCAATTCTTCGGTGCTCAGCTTTGTTCACAGTCCAACTCTCACATCCATACATGACTACTGGAAAAGCCATAGCCTTGGCTAGATGGACCTTCATTGGCAAAGTAATGTCTCTGTTTTTTAATATGCTATCTAGGTTGGTCATAACTTTCCTTCTAAGGAGTAAGCATCTTTTAATTTCATGGCTGCAGTCACCATCTGAAGTGATTTTGGAGCCCCCAAAAATAAAGTCTGACACTGTTTCCACTGTTTCCCCATCTACTTCCCATGAAGGGATGGGACCAGATGCCATGATCTTAGTTTTCTGAATGTAGAACCCACTAGAATCATGTAATTAATTCTTTTTTTCCCATGTAATTAATTCTTTAGATATAATTGTAAAAGGAGAACAGCAATGCAGAAATTCTCAATAATGTTTTAGAATAGTCAGGCATGAACAGGCCACCTGGGGCAGAAATGGTAAGGTGGGAAAGGAGCAAAACTCATTGAACTGAGGTTTTTGAAATGGTCGTTATTGTGGGACTTTGGGAAGGTCTAAAGAGGAAGTCCAGGCTGATGGGCACTCCATGGTATATGACGTAGAAGACTTACCAGCAAAATTATATGTGTCTTGAAAGTCTCATGTGGCGATAATGGTGGTCTTCAACAAGCTTGAAAGCACAGGTACAGAGAATCCAGTAGCCTGTGGTATCTGAACAGTTTCCTCAGGACTTAGGACCATATGAATTGAAAATTCATAAACTCATAAACAGAGCCCAAGCATTCTAATAACTCTCATATACTGATATTATATTGAAGTACAGACTATTTTTTTAAACCTTCTTGACTTCATACTGAGAACCCACTCAGTTCAGTTCAGTTCAGTCGCTCAGTTGTGTCCGACTCTTCCCTGACAGGCACCTGACAAGAGCCTGGCTGGGTAACAGCCCCCAGGAACTGACTTGCCAACTCAAATTCAGGGAATGAGATCATCCAGGATTCACTCAACATCAATGGAGTTCTTGATGACACCATCCTGTAGACTAAGACCAAAGTGCAATTGACAAAACTTTGCTAGTTTGACTAGTCAGAAGAAGAAAATTGAACCATGGTTATAGTATTGAGTTAAAACTCATTGAATCGTTATTGTCTGAGGTCAAGATTGATTGTAGGGACAGGGGTCAGAGTTGAGCCCAAGAGAGAGTAGGACAAAGGGATGAGAACAAGAAGGGAATGTAGCTGTAGTCAAACAGTTTGACCTACTGGAAGGGTGAGAGAGGAAGGGAGACCTGGCAGGAGTGGATTGAAAGGATGTGGCTGAAATACACTGGATGAGATGGAAGGTCAGAAAATTATTTCTCAGTTTCAGTAATACTTGGGGTAAAAATCACCTGAGAGTTTTCAGTGAAGATGTACAGGAATTCAGGCAAAATAATACAATTGTTATATGAGCTACGTGAAAGCTTTAGTTGCCACTTTTAGTAGCTTGAATTAACGTTCAAACCAGCTTTTAATTTTTCCTGAAATAATCTTTCTTTCTAGATAAGTATTTGAAGTCCCCTTCATGTAGTGATTTTTAAAGTGATATACATGATTTGACTTTCACCTTTTTGGCCTCCATTCTGTTTTTAAAAATTGAGATTAACTGACATATAACATTAGGTTAGTGTTAGGTACACATCATGATGTGGTATATATTGCAAAATGTAATATATAAGTCTACTCATGTTCATCCCACACATAGTCATGATTTTTCCTTGTGATGAGAACTGTTAAGATTTATTCTCTTAGCAACTTTCAAATATAAAATACAGTATTATTAATTATTTACATTCCCCAGGACTTATTATAACTGGAATTTCATACTTTTTGAATACCTTCACCCATTTCTCCTACCACTCCTCCTGTCTCTGGCAAACACCAGTCTATTCTCTGTATCTATGAATTTTTTGTTTTGTTTTAGAAGATTCCACCTAGAAATGAGATCATAGAGCATTTGTCTTTCTCTGTCTGACTTACTTTATTTAGCATACTGCCTTCAGAGTCTATCGATGTTGTAAGGAATAGCAAGATTTCCTTCTTCCTTAAGGCCAAATAACATTCCATCGCATATATAAACCACGATGTCTATCCGTTCATCTATTGATGGACACTTAGGTTGCTTTTATGTCTTGGCTGTTCTAAATAATGTTGCATTGAATATGGAAGTGCGTATATCTTTTCAAGTTAGTGTTTTTGTTTCCTTCAGATAATGTTCAGAAGTGGAATTGTTGAATCATATGGTACTTCTTTTTTTCATTTTTTGAGGAATCTTCATACTATTTTCTATAGTGGCTACACCAATTTACATTTCTGCCAACAGTTCACTAAGCTTTCCTTTTCTCTGCATCCTCACCAACACTTTATCTTTTTGATAATAGCTGTTCTAACAGGTGTGGGGTGATACCTCATTGTGATTTTGATTTTCATTTCCTTCATGATGAGTGGTGCTAGGCAGTTTTTCATGTACTTCTGGCCATCTGGATGTTTCTTTTGGAAAAATGTTTGTTCAGATCTTCTGCCCATTTTAAAATTGGTTTGTCTTTTTGCTGTTGAGTTATATGAGTTCTTTATATATTTTGGATATTTTTACCTTATCACATATGATTTGCAAATATTTTCTCCTATTCTTTAGGTTGCCTTTTGGTTTCATTGATGGTTTCCTGTGCTGTGAAGAAGCTTTTTCATTTCACGTAGTCTCACTTGTATATTTTTGCTTTCATTGCCTTTGCTTTTGGTGTCAGATTCCCACTTCCTTCCCCCCTCCCCCAAAAAACATTGCCAAGACAAATATCAGAGACTTACTGCCTATGTTTTCTTCTGGGAGTTTTATGGTTTCAAGGCTTATGTTCATTTAATAATTTTCAGTCCTTTCTAAACATTTTATAATGAGAATGGAGTATTTTTATAACCATTAAAAAAATCATTGGGTTGGGAATTGCAAGCAAATTTTACCTTTTAAATAATGAGGAGATGGAAGAAAGTTCTTCATATATGGTCAAATAGAAAAAACAAACTATTTAAAAGTAGATGTACATTGATTCTGTTTTTGCTTTTTTAAATAAAAAATCCATAGAAACAGAAAATAGAATGGTAGTTACTGAGGGGAGGGAGAATTGGAGAGTTGTTGTGTGGGTAGAGTCTCTGTTTTGCTAGATGAAAAGTTCTGGAAATCTGCTATACAATGTGAATATACATAATACTATTGAACTGTATACTTAAAAATAGTTAAAATGGTAAACCTATGTTGCCAGTTTTTACCACAATCTTTAAAAAGCATAATTATGTGAAAATTGGTATGTGTATGCGTATGTATCAGAATAAAATACCAAATTGTTAGCAAGAGTTTTCTCTTAGTAGGGAAAGGGGATGATCAGGAGGGAACTTTTACTTTAAATATTTATTTGTAATTTGAATATTTTCAGTAAGCCAGTACTACTTTTACATCTTTTTGTTTCTTCATTTGGGGTAAAATCTAAATCCATTTGTGGTTTCTTGATCCTAATTGCTATAACTTTGAATGAAAGAGTAATGAGCTAAATCACTTGTATCCAGTTTGGCAGTCAATAGCAGCATGCAGCCTGCAGATCAAAGCAAGACTGGGAAACATTTAAACACATGCATTGTTTCCCTCAGAAGTGACCTGAACTTTTACACCAACTTTCCAAAGTATTGCATAAAGAAATGATTACAGTACTTAAGGGGTAAAATGGAATAAATGAAAGATACAAAAACTACTGGAGTTAATATCCAACATACATAAATAGCTCACATCAAAGTCAGTCAACATCAACTTTTAAAATAGAACTTTAAAACTAGGAGTATGAAAGCCGTCATTTCTTACTTTTTCGGTGTGTGTGTGCTTAGTCATTCAGTCGTGTCTGACTCTTTGCGACCCGGTAGATTGCAGACCACTAGGCTCCTCTTTCCATGGGGATTCCCCAGGCAAGAATACTGGAGTGGGTTGCCATGCTCTCCTCCAGAGGATCTTCCCAACCCAGGGATCGAACCCAGGTCTTTCTCTTGCAGGGAGAGTCTTCACTGACTGAGCCACCAGGGAAGCCCAAGAATCCTCCAGTATTCCTTCTCCAGGGGACCTCCTGGACCCAGGAAGCGAACCGGCGTCTCCTGCATTGCAGGTGGATTCTCCACCAGCTAAGCTACAGCAATTTTTAATGAACTGATGATTCTATTAGATGGTATTTATTTTCCTTAAAGCCTTCGTTGGGAGAATAACACATTTGAAACCATATGAGTTCTCTTATTTTAAACTTTTACAAGTGTATGAAATCCAAAAGTTTAGAAATAATTGTCCTAAATGTCATCTAGAGAAAAGTATATATTTAATTCCATAGGCAACGTGGAATGGTCTGTAGGAACAGAATGGTAAGATTGGAGCAGTATGATTGTGACAGATTAGAGGCTCATTATTTGTTGACAACTCCTTAGATTGTCAACAACTCCTTTGATTTTTGTGCAAAGGCAATTTAGTAAAATGTAAAAAGCTAAAAATATATAAAAAGGAGAACTTATTGCATAGAATAATTTAGGGTACAGAAAATATAAAAGACAAACAGAATGACTAGGATATGCTGCCATGGTTCAAATCATTTCCAGATACACCCACGTGCACACACAGACTCATATTCAGTGGCAATATTGACATTTCAAAATCAACTCAATACATTACGTATACCCTTTTCAACAGTGCTGTTCACTAAGCCTAAGGAAAGCAGTAAGTCTTGAGGTGTTGCCTCTAATTTTTTCAAGTCAATGAGATATTATTTGTTTAATATTTTTATAATTTGAGTTAGTAGTGCCCTAATTTGAATTTTTGATGATGACACTGACCCAAATATAATTTGTCACTGCCTTGGCTTTCTCAGAGTAGGCAGTAAGAGAAAAAAGGAAGACTGATAAACTCTCATTTATTTTGGATGAATGTACCAAGAGCAGTCCTACAAATAATGGGATGAATCACTGGATTACAGAAGACAGCATCTGCCAAAGTTCCATTTTAAAAAGCTAACATTTCTATAGCTCCCTTTGTTCTTCCTTTGCTGTAGGGCAGATGTCTCACACTATTTCGAACATCAAATAGTGGCTGAACATCAGGACTCAATCGTTTGACTGTCAAGTTGACAGCTTCATTTTTATTTCTCTTCTAAAATATGCACGTTACCTTTGATTTTCTTCTTGTATCATTTCTCTATTGAAAAGCTGCTCTTTTAATTTTTTCTCTTTACACAAGACCCATCAAGCTATCTCCTCTGGGCTTTGTGATTATACCCTGAACACATTTGTTTATAAACATGAACTTCTGGATATTATATTAATATAAACTATTTGATTCCAGCCTTGATCTTCAAGGAAACTTTCCAGGGCTTATTTCTTGTGTGAACCTGCCTGGAAACTACCAACATTTGCCCACTGGAGCCAAGCCTTTGTCATCAGCAGTAGTCCATAACCTTGATGGCATTAGAACCACCCATGGGGCTTCTTTGGAGAAGTAAATGGCAAACTTCTCCAGTACAGTATTCTTGCCTGGAGAATTCCATGGACAGAGGAGCCTGTAGGGCTACAGTCCATGGAGTCACAAAGAGTTGAACACAACTGAGTGACTAAGCATTTATGGCTTCTTAACACACGGAGCCCAACTTCAACCCAGTTCAATTAACATGAGAAATTCTGGCAATGGTATCCAGGCATACGGACTGACAGTTTCTAACTTTCTCTACTTTGCCTGAACTGAAAAACACTGGAAAAAAGAGGTAGAAATTAACTGGTATTTCCAAAGTTATCTTATTAACTTGTCATTATTTCTTTGTATGTCTGTCTCCTCTGTTAAGAGTTTGAATCCCTTGAAGATAGCATCTCATATAGCAGATTTTCAATAATTTCACTAAAAAAAAAATCCAAACTCTTTACCATGGTCTACAGGGCCTGATGTGACCTGTTTCCTGCCTGTCCATCTCTTAACCGTCCCCGTCACCCTTGAGTTTCTTGTAAACATTCCAAATTTATTCTTATTTTCTGGCCTTTGCATTTACTACCCACTGCCCACCCCACAACTAGAAACGCTCCTGTCCCAGTCCATTATTTATATGGCTCTATTTCATCATAAAGTTCTCTGATTTGCCCTTAGAAAGCCCTTTCCTGACCAACCTATACAAAATAACCACTCTCCCTGCAGTTTCTATCATCTCTCACCCTTATTTCCTTCATGTGACTCACCTCTAAAAAAATTAACATTCTTATTTATTATGTTCTTACTTACTATTTCCATACCCCATGCTGCTGCTGCTGCTACTAAGTCGCTTCAGTTGTGTCTGACTCTGTGCAACCCCATAGACGGCAGCCTACCAGGCTCTGCCGTCCCTGGGATTCTTCGGGTTCATGTGACTCACCTCTAAAAAAATTAACATTCTTATTTATTATGTTCTTACTTACTATTTCCATACCCCATGCTGCTGCTGCTGCTACTAAGTCGCTTCAGTTGTGTCTGACTCTGTGCAACCCCATAGACGGCAGCCTACCAGGCTCTGCCGTCCCTGGGATTCTTCGGGTAAGAACACTGGACTGGGTTGCCATTTCCTTCTCCAATGCATGAAAGTGAAAAGTGAAAGTGAAGTCGCTCAGTCATGTCCGACTCTTCACAACCCCATGGACTGCAGCCTACCAGGCTCCTCCATCCATGGGATTTTCCAGGCAAGAGTACTGGGGTGGGGTGCACTCACCCCATACTGGATTCCAACTTTTCTAAAAGAGTCAGAACTTTGACTTCTTTGCCATTACAACCCCAGAGCTTACTTACTGTGCTTGGATTGGATAATACAATAATAAATATTTTTGAATGAACACTGAATAAGCATGTAAGTGTGTAGGGTCACCTAAGACAGATGGGTCATGGTGGAGAGTTCTGATAAGACGTGGTCCTCTGGAGAAGGGAATGGCAAACCACTTTGGTATTCTTGCCTTGAGAACCCCATGAACAGTATGAAAAGGCAAAAAGATAGGACACTGAGAGACGAACTCCCCAGGTCAGTAGGTGCCCAATATGCTACTGGAGATAAGTGGNAAGAGGTAGAAATTAACTGGTATTTCCAAAGTTATCTTATTAACTTGTCATTATTTCTTTGTATGTCTGTCTCCTCTGTTAAGAGTTTGAATCCCTTGAAGATAGCATCTCATATAGCAGATTTTCAATAATTTCACTAAAAAAAAAATCCAAACTCTTTACCATGGTCTACAGGGCCTGATGTGACCTGTTTCCTGCCTGTCCATCTCTTAACCGTCCCCGTCACCCTTGAGTTTCTTGTAAACATTCCAAATTTATTCTTATTTTCTGGCCTTTGCATTTACTACCCACTGCCCACCCCACAACTAGAAACGCTCCTCTCCCAGTCCATTATTTATATGGCTCTATTTCATCATAAAGTTCTCTGATTTGCCCTTAGAAAGCCCTTTCCTGACCAACCTATACAAAATAACCACTCTCCCTGCAGTTTCTATCATCTCTCACCCTTATTTCCTTCATGTGACTCACCTCTAAAAAAATTAACATTCTTATTTATTATGTTCTTACTTACTATTTCCATACCCCATGCTGCTGCTGCTGCTACTAAGTCGCTTCAGTTGTGTCTGACTCTGTGCAACCCCATAGACGGCAGCCTACCAGGCTCTGCCGTCCCTGGGATTCTTCGGGTAAGAACACTGGACTGGGTTGCCATTTCCTTCTCCAATGCATGAAAGTGAAAAGTGAAAGTGAAGTCGCTCAGTCATGTCCGACTCTTCACAACCCCATGGACTGCAGCCTACCAGGCTCCTCCATCCATGGGATTTTCCAGGCAAGAGTACTGGGGTGGGGTGCACTCACCCCATACTGGATTCCAACTTTTCTAAAAGAGTCAGAACTTTGACTTCTTTGCCATTACAACCCCAGAGCTTACTTACTGTGCTTGGATTGGATAATACAATAATAAATATTTTTGAATGAACACTGAATAAGCATGTAAGTGTGTAGGGTCACCTAAGACAGATGGGTCATGGTGGAGAGTTCTGATAAGACGTGGTCCTCTGGAGAAGGGAATGGCAAACCACTTTGGTATTCTTGCCTTGAGAACCCCATGAACAGTATGAAAAGGCAAAAAGATAGGACACTGAGAGACGAACTCCCCAGGTCAGTAGGTGCCCAATATGCTACTGGAGATAAGTGGAGAACTAATTCCAGAAAGAAGAGACAGAAGCAAAGCAAAAACACCCAGTTGTGGATGTGACTGGTGATGAAAGTAAAATCTGATGCTGTAAAGAGCAATATTGCATAGGAACCTAGACTGTTAGGTCCATGAATCAAGGCATATTGGAACTGGTCAAACAGGAGATGGCAAGAGTAAACATTGACATTTTAGGAATCAGCAAACTAAAATGGACTGGAATGGGTGAATTTAACTCAGATGACCATTATACCTACTACTGTCAGCAAGAATCCCTTAGAAGAAATGGAGTAGCCATCATAGTCAACAAAAGAGTCCGAAATGCAGTACTTGGACGCAATCTCAAAAATGACAGAATGATCTCTATTCGTTTCCAAGCCAAACCATTCAATATCACAGTAATCCAAGTCTATGCCCCAACCAATAATGCTGAAGAAGCTGAAGTTGAACGGTTCTATGAAGACCTACAAGACCTTCTAGAACTAACACCCAAAAAAAGATGTCCTTTTCATTATAGGGGACTGGAATGCAAAAGTAGGAAGTCAGAAACACCTGGAGTAACAGGCAAATTTGGCCTTGGAGTACAGAATGAAGCAGGGCAAAAGCTAACAGAGTTTTGCCAAGAAAACACACTGGTCATAGCAAACGTCCTCTTCCAACAACACAAGAAAAGACTCTACACATAGACATTACAAGATAGTCAAAACTGAAATCAGATTGATTATATTCTTTGCAACCAAAGATGAAGAAGCTCTATACAGTCAGCAAAAACAAGGCCAGAAGCTGACTGTGATTCAGATCATGAATTCCTTATTGCCAAATTCAGACTTAAATTGAAGAAAGTAGGGAAAACCACTAGACCATTTAGGTATGACCTAAATCAAATCCCTTATGATTATTCAATGGAAGTGACAAATAGATTCAAGGGATGAGATCTGATAGAGTGTCTGAAGAACTATGGACGGGGGTTCGTGACATTTTACACGAGGCAGTGATCAAAACCATCCCTAAGAAAAAGAAATACAAAAAGGCAAAGTGGTTATCTGAGGAGGCCTTACAAATAGCTGTGAAAAGAAGAGACATGAAAGGCAAAGGATAAAAGGAAAGATATACCCATTTGAATGCAGAGTTCCAAAGAATAGCAAGAAGAGATAAGAAAGACTTCCTCAGTGATCAATGCAAAGAAATAGAGGAAAACAATACAATGGGAAACACTAGAGATCGCTTCAAGAAAATTAGAGATAACAAGGGAACACTACATGCAAAGATGGGCACAATAAAGGACAGAAATGGTATGGACTTAACAGAAACAGAAGTTATTAAGAAGAGGTGGCAAGAATACACAGAAGAACTATACAAAAGAGATCTTCATGACCCAGATGACTACGATGGTGTGATCACTCACCTAAAGCCAGACATCTTGGAATGTGAAGTCAAGTGGGTCATAGGAAGCATCACTACAAACAAAGCTAGTGGAGGTAATGGAATTCCAGTCGAGCTATTTCAGATCCTAAAAGATGACGCTGTGAAAGTGTTGCACTCAATATGCCAACAGATTTGGAAAATTCAGCAGGGCCTCAGGACTGGAAAAGCTCACTTTTCATTCCAATCCCAAAGAAAAGCAATGCCAAATAATGTTCAAACTACTGCACAATTGCACTCATCTCACACACTAGTAAGGTAATGCTCAAAATTCTTCAAACAAGGCTTCAACAGTATGTGAACCATGAATTTCCAGATGTTCAAGCTGGATTTAGAAAAGGCAGAGGAACCAGAGATCAAATTGCCAACATCTGCTGGGTCATTGAAAAAGCAAGAGAGTTCCAGAAAAACATCTATTTCTGCTTTATTGACTACGTCAAAGACTTTGACTATGTGAATCAAAACAAACTGTGGAAAATTCTTCAAGATATGGGAAACCAGACAACCTGACCTGCCTTCTGAGAAATCTGTATGCAGGTTAAGAAGAAACAGTTAAAACTAGACATGGAACAACAGACTGGTTCCAAATCAGGAAAAAAGTACATCAAGCCCATATAGTGTCACCCTGCTTATTTAACTTATATGCAGAGTACATCATGAGAAATGCTGGACTGGATGAAGCACAAGCTGGAATCAAAATTGCTGGGAGAAATATGAATAAACTCAGATATGCAGATGATACTACCATTATGGCAGAAAGCAAAAAACTAAAGAGTCTCTTGATGAAAATGAAAGAGGAGAGTGAAAAAGTTGGCTTAAAATTCAACATTCAGAAAGCTAAGATCATGGCATCTGGTCCCATCCCTTCATGGCAAATATCTGGGGAAAGAGTGGAAACAGTGAGAGATTTTTTTTGGAGGGGGCTCCAAAATCACTGCAGATGGTGACTTCCGCCACGAAATTAAAAGACACTTACTCTTTGGAAGAAAAGTTATGACCAACCTAGACAGCATATTCAAAAGCAGAGACATTACTTTGCCAACAAAGGTCTGTCTAGTCAAAGCTATGGTTTTTCCATTACTCACATATGGATGTGAGAGTTGGACAAAAAGAAATCTGAGTGCCGAAGAATTTATGCTTTTGAACTGTGGTGCTGGAGAAGACTCTTGAGAGTCCCTTGGACTGCAAGGAGATCCAACCAGTCCATCCTAAAGGAAATCAGTCCTGAATATTCATTGGAAGGACTGATGCTAAAGCTAAAACTCCAATACTTCGGTCACCTGATGTGAAGAACTGACTCATTTGAAAAGACCCTGATGCTGGAAAAGACTGAAGGCAGGAGAAAAAGGAGACGACAGAGGATGAGATGGTTGGATGGCATCACTGACTCGATGGACATGAGTTTGAGTAGGCTCCGGGAGTTGGTGATGGACAGGGAGGTCTGGTGTGCTGTGTCCATGGGGTTGCAAAGAGTCAGACATGACTGAGCTACTGAACTGAACTGAGCTGAATAAGCATTTGAATGAATGAAAGCATCAACCTAGCACACTGTTCAGAAGTCAGGACTTCTTGGCCTATGTTTCAGTAACAGCTTTTTGATGTTACTTTCTTATCACTCTGTTTCCCTTCGAAAACGTGTCAATAAATGCATTATTCCATTTATAAGATTCATTCTTTATTTTAAATCATTGCATTAGATTTTTCTGTAATTTCCTCCCTTTTTTTGCCCAGATTAACTTCTGTTTTCTAAAGTCATCAAGAAACAGAGTATGGAAAACCACACGCCATCCTGCTGTAGATTATTGAGAACGGGAGGCTGATTAATTATTAAGATTATTCATTGTGCAGTACTATAGTCAATCATGTCATTGGCATCTTTTTAGAATTACCTTTTTTCAGTTTTAAAAATAGAAATAATCCTAACTTATTTAAATTTATATATTAAATATACATAAGTGTATATATTAAACTTGAATTAAATTACTATATTTTCATTTCCCTTCAACAGATAATGTTTGAAAGTTAAAATTTCAAATCTTAAAGTCAACAGTGCTTTCAGAAGGATCAGTTTCTAATTCTATAGTGAGATCTGGTATGGAAAGCACTAAAATGTAAAAATTAACTTTATAGAGGAAAAAATTCATCTCTTCCATAAAGCAAACTTTAGCTAAATAGCTCATGTAAGAAACAAGATGGGGAAAAATATTAACAAACTATAGTCAGAGTAAATGTATCATCATGTGGTATCTATTATTATTTACTCTTCTATAATATAAAATTCAACTATTTTTTTTCAGTTGCTTATATTTTTGATCACACACATCAACCCTGATCAAATGATCATGGAGGACCTTGCAAACAATAATAAAATTCAAATTTTATCTTAAGAACAATGCAGCGCCATTGAGGGGGTGGTTCTTAAGCAAGGAGAATATTATCAGGTTGTGTCTTAGAAATTTCACTCCACTGGATGGTGAATGGAATAGAAGAAATCAGAACTAAAGGCAGGGAGAACTATTGAGCTAGAATTTGATAGTGACAACATGTATGTGTGTGAAAGTTGCTCAGCCATGTCCAACTCTCTGCATCCCCCATGGACCGTATAGTCCATGGAATTCTCTAGTCTATAATACTGGAATAGGTACCCTTTCTCTTCTCCAGGGGATCTTCCCAACCCAGGGATCGAACCCAGGTCTCCCACACTGCAGGCAGATTCTCTACCAGCTGATCCACAACGGAAGTCCAATAGTGACAATAAACACGAAGAAAAACAAACAGATTTAAGACAAACTTAAGGGGATAAAACAGAACTTAATCATTGCCATTTACTATATCCTGTCCCCTTTTATTTATACTTTTTCTGTATTTTAAATAAGGGGAGGGAGTTCAAAGTTTGTGAATTAAAGTTATTTCATGTTAAAGACTGATGGAAGTAATATCTTATCTTGCTCCCTGTTCATCCCCAAATCTTAAGAGTTACAGAAGCAAAGCTATGACCGATTCACAGAATATTGATCAGATAAAGTATCAGAATATTTGACATGTAATTTCTTTTGTTCTTTTTACAATGTCCTTGTTACAAATTTTACATAAGTTATTTTTCTAGGAATTTCTAGAAAAGAAAACAATTACATCAAAACCTTGAAAAAGAAAACTTCAATCCCATAATAAAAATACTGAAGATGATCAGACCCACACATGAGGCAGCTATGGTATAAGTTGTATCTAATACACAAGTAACATATAAGATACAAGTTGACAAACAACAATACCCTTGTTTGTCTGTACAACCATAGGACCATGGCAGGAGCCTCCCTAGGCTCCTCTGTAAAAGATATAATGGTTCATAATGATCTTCAGGCCCTTTATTTTCTTTCCTGCCCAAGACTGCCTGACCAAATCCAAAATATAACCCCCGCTCATTTTAACTGCCACCTCTCTGCCCTGCAGCTGTCTCAGATCCCAGAATCTGTAAGTAACAAATCTTTTCCCCTATAGAATTCCCATATTTCTTTTATGACACTTCATGTACTACTTTGTGTAAAGATCTTATCTAAGGTAGACTATAAGCTACTTGCAACCAGGGTCTTTATCATCCCTCCTATGCCAGGGACTTAGCATAGTGCCTGGCATGTAACAGAATCTCCATACATATTTGTCAAATGAATAAATCAATAGCTATTTCCAGCTGCTCTTTCCACTTCTTTGTTTCACCTAGATCAATAGCAGTGGAAATGCTGCCAAAGATCAAAGCCTCATGGGATCTTCTGAATTAAAGGTTCAGCGAACAAGGTTCACTGGCAAATTTGTACAAACTATATCAGCTATTTCACTTAAAGAGATACTGCTAAACCACCTCTAAACTTTTAATTATAGTCTCTCAGACAACAATCCCAGTCTAATATTTTAGCATAAAAATTCTAACCACAAGTTTCTCTTCCCTGGTGGTTCAGATGATAAAGAACCTGCCTGCAATGCAGGAGACCGGGGTTCAATCCCTGGGTTGGGAAGACCCCCTGGAGAAGGAAATGGCAACCCTCTCCAGTATTCTTGCCTGGAGAATCCCATGGACAGAGGAGCCTGGTGAGCTACAGTTCATGGGATTTCAGAGTTGGGCACAACTGAGGAAGTGAGAAATAGATTTAAGGGACTAGATCTGATAGACAGAGTGCCTGATGAACTATGGATGGAGGTACATGACATTGTACAGGAGACAGGAATCAAGACCATCCCCAAGAAAAAGAAATGCAAAAAAGTAAAATGGCTGTCTGAGGAGGCCTTACAAATAGCTGTGAAAAGAAGGGAAGTGAAAAGAAAAGGAGAAAAGGAAAGATATACCCATTTGAATGCAGAGTTCCAAAGAATAGCAAGGAGAGATAAGAAAGCTTTCCTCAGCAATCAATGCAAAGAAATAGAGGAAAACAATAGAACAGGAAACACTAGAGATCTCTCAAGAAAATTAGAGATAACAAGGGAACATTTCATGCAAAGATGGGCTCAATAAAGGACAGAAATGGTAGGGACCTTACAGAAGCAGAGGATATTAAGAACAGGTGTCAAGAATATACAGAAGAACTGTACAAAAAAGGTCTTCACGACCCAGATAATCATGATGGTGTGATCACTCACCTAGAGCCAGACATCCTGGAATGTGAAATCAAGTGGGCCTTAGGAAGCATCACTACAAACAAACCTAGTGGAGGTGATGGAATTCCAGTTGACCTATTTCAAATCCTAAAAGATGATGTTGTCAGACTTTATTTTTCTGGGCTCCAAAATCACTGCAGATGGTGGCTGCAGCCATGAAATTAAAAGACACTTACTCCTTGGAAGGAAAGTTATGAACAACCTAGACAGCATATTAAAAAGCAGAGACATTACTTTGCCAACAAAGGTGTGTCTAGTCAAGGCTATGGTTTTTCCAGTAGTCATATATAGATGTGAGAGTTGGACTATAAAGAAAGCTGAGTGCCAAAGAATTGATGCTTTTGAACTGTGGTGTTGGAGAAGACTCTTGAGAGTCCCTTGGACTGCAAGGAGATCCAACCAGTCCATCCTAAGAGGTCAGTCCTGGGTGTTCCTTGGAAGGACTGATGTTGAAGCTGAAACTCCAGTACTTTGGCCACCTGATGCGAAGAACTGACTCATTTGAAAAGACCCTGATCCTGGGAAAGATTGAGGGCAGGAGGAGAAGGGGACGACAGAGGATGAGATGGCTTGATGGCATCACCGACTCAATGGACAAGGGTTTGGGTGGACTCCGGGAGTTGATGATGGACAGGGAGGCCTGGCGTGCTATGGTTCACGCAGTCACGACTGAGCGACTGAACTGAGCTGAACTTAACTGAGCAACTAATACTTTCTACTTTCTTTCAATCCCCACATATCAAATTATACTGAGTAACTAATACTTTCTACTTTCTTTCAATCCCCACATATCAAACTATACATAAGAAAATGGCTCAAGATAACCAGATTGGGGTGCCTGTATTGAAACCCAAGTGACTATTAACATTAAAATAAACTTTGAAAAAAAATTAAAAAATAAACTTTGAGCTTCACATTCACTTTATAAGTGGTTTCCTAAGGAAAGCAATTTCTAGAAAAGAAAACAATGACATAAAAACCTCAAAAAAGAAAACTTCAACCCCATGATAAAAAGACTGAAGATGATCGGACCCACACACGTGGCAGCTATGGTATCTTTCAGATGTCTAGCCTGCTTCAACAGGAAGCTAGCCAAAGTCCTGCCCATGTAGGCCTAGAACATACCTATTTTTTAAATTCCTTTCTTACTGTATGGAATGCTGCAATCTTTCAGTATTAGGAATATTCTGTAGGCGTGGTACTGGGTTAGAGATTGGTTTCTGCGGTTTTAAGAGAAAGGAGTTTAAGATCCTTAAACCCTGGAATACTTGGATTTATAGCTGAATCATTTCCATTTGTATTAAATAACAATAACAAAACAAGGCTATTAAAAAGGGGGCATTTGATACTGAAGTATTTAGGGATAAAATGGCATGAATTCAGGATCTCCTTTAAAATATTTCAGCAAAGGGGACAAGGAGATAATAGGTGAAGAAAATGACAAAATCTAGATGGTGATTTAATTTGGGTAGTGAGTTTACAGGGGTTCATTACACTACCTTTCTATATTTGTGTATGTTTGAATTTTTTAAGTATTACATTATTGTAAAAACAATTTTAAATTAAAAATTAAAATCCAGACAAATTGCGCCCAGAGTCCTGAATCATCCTTGAGAACTGCAGGGTGTGTTGCATTATGGGTCACCTCAATTTGATTCTAGACTCATGTCTTTAAAGCTGACTCTCAGCTTTGACATCATTTGTTTCATGGGAAAAAGAGAAAAATAAAGCGCTTTCAGAAAGCCAACTGGACCTGTGGCCCAGAACACTGAAACATAGCCAGAATTTCAGGATGGTTCTTGACTTCATATCTCCCCCTAGATAACTGGGAGTCTTTGTGACATCCAGGCTGGGGCTAGAAGAACAGGAGTAGACATTTGCTTAAGATTTCCTCTGGCTTGTGACCCTAGAACAAGGAAGACAATTTCCAGAAAAAAAGCTGAGACCAAGCAACACAATCCCACCAAAGCAATAAATTGAGGGGGACGGGCACAGAGTGAGACAAAAACAAATGGGAGCTGATGGAGAAATCAGGAGCAACTGGTTGGAACAGAAGATGGAAGATGGAAAGCCTCCAAGACCCAGGTTTTCACACCTGGTGAAGGGCTATGAAGGTACTAAGCTGTCTCAGATGAACAGTAAGAAAAGTTCTGTAGAATCATCATTATTTTAACTATGCTAGTGAAAAAAATTCACTTGTCAAAATGAAAATCAATTGACATCAGAAAGAGAAAAAGATCACATGGATTTTCTATCCTGTTACACCTTTTTTGCTTCTTTAGACCATGAGGTGAAAAGGGTGGATTAGCAATCAAGATCTACCCCAGTTCCCCTCTAGTGTGCCTTCCAGTTGTGCAGAGACTAGAAAACTCAAAAGCATATTTCCCTACATTCCCTTGTAGCAAGAGTTCTGGAATCAGGACCACCAAACAGATGCAAATGCATGAGATTTGGAAGGTGGAGGGAGATGAGAGCAATCACTCTGCTCTTTGCTTTGCTAGCTGCTGACAAGTAGGATTGAGGGGGGAGTGGTCAGAGGGGGGACATGTTGGGTTTTTCTGCAGCATAATCCCAGTGTGCAGTCACAAGATCTGTGAGGCTGTTATGGGGTGTTCTTGAGTTCCACAGTTCCATACTGATTCCCCATCTTCCTGATCAAACAGCAGCTAAAATTTCACACCAGTTCAGCAGTTCTGGGAATCACTCCTGCAGGCCCAGCAATGTGTTCACAACTCCAAACTTAAAAAGACAGAATACTCTATATTTAAATCTCTCCTTAAAGGAGCAAAATGGTTTCTGCTTCCTGAAATTGAACCATGAAATAGTCTACTTCTTAAAGCATTACAGGTTTGTGATGATAAACAAATCGAGCCAAATATGAATCCCATTTATAGGGAGGGGTCATTTGGACACAAATGATAATACCCGTAAAAGAAAAAGCACTGGGGTGTGTGCAAATGAGCAAAGCAGCAAAACATACATATCTCTGAGCAGCTGATAGGGTCTTACTCTTTTATCTTTGTCCTCAGGTAGAAGGGTTTCCATGAGGCAAACTTCTCTAATGCCAAGCCATCCATTTAGAAGTGTTAGCCAAGTTAATGAGGTTACTGGTCCTCACTTGTCATTTCCCCATTGTAGGCACTTAGACCCAATGTGGAATATTAATAAATTGAATAGGTTACCAAATACAGTGGTCTCATCAAGATGGAACTGTTTATAAAAGGTTATGAATCAGATTAAAATCCTCATTTGTCACAGAGTCAGGGAGGTAATACTCTTCCCTTAGCCACAGATCCCTCCACACTTTTCAGAAAACCAATTCTGTAAATCCAGATTACAACATTATTAGAAAACATTGTCAATTGGAGTATGCAGATCACTACCTGTTTCTCTCATTAAGAGCACAGCAAGGAATAATAACCATGAAATATCCTGGGAAAAGCACAGGCTTGAAAGTAAATACAGCAGCTGAATTTGGAGTCCTGTCATGGCCCTGGAGGGAAGGCAATTCAGCTAAAACCTAGTATTTGTGAAGATCTGACTCAAAACCTATACCAGCACTGCAAGTAGGACACAGAGGGCTTTTTCTTTTTTCCAGTGGAATCAGATGGGAGCTCCAGCTCTGTCCTGTGTTTAGCACTGCCTCAGAGTCAAAGACCTCTAAAAGACCTGGGAGTCCAGTCCCCAAAGTGCTCCTGCAGTGGAACTTTCAAAGTGACTCTGGCAAATTCTAAAACCAGGGTCAATCTGTGAGCTGCAGTGGTCTTTGAAAAGCTAAAAATGAGAAAAAATTCAGAGAAACAGGAGTTTTATGATTATTTATTTTTTGTGACTAGGGCTTCCCTCACAGCTCAGTTGGTAAAGAATCTGCCTGTAATGCAGGCCCCAGTTTCAATTCCTGGGTCGGGAAGATCCCCTGGAGGAGGAAACAGCAACCCACTCCAGCGTTCTTGCCTGGAGCATCCCATGCACAGAGGATCCTGGCAGGCTACAGTCCATGGGGTCACAAGAATTGGACACAACTTAGCAACTAAACCATTACCACAACTTTTTGTGAATAATTGTCAAGTGCAGTTTACACCTGGAAGAGATTGTACATATATGATATTTGTATTTTTATCAGTTGATTGTAAACATTTTAGTTGTTATGCATATGCTAATAATTTATCTTTTTTTAAGGTGTTGTTGCTGTTCAGTTGCTAAGTATTGTCCCACTCTTCGCAACCCCATGGATTGCAGCACACCAGGCTTCCCCGTTCTTCACTATCTCACGGAGTTTGCTCAAACTCACGTCCACTGAGTTGGTAATGCCATCCAGTCTTCTCATCTCATTTTTAAGGTGAGTATATCTATTTTTGATGCATGAGAATCTGAGGGGAAAAGTATTACAAGAGAAAACAACAGAAAACTCTCCACTTTACTCATTGAAAGCTAATGCAGTAACCTACATTCCTGTTGCTTAGCTCCTCCAAATGTCTATCCTCTTACTAACAATTCTGCTTTATGAAAATAACTGTTTCACATGGCATTTCTACATCAAAGGAGCATGACAATCAAGCCTAAATCCATATTCTTCAGCCCTTGGTATGCCTGGTGTGCTTCCCCTAAACTATCATTTTTAACCAGGCTATAAAGATTTAAGCAAGAAATTTAAAATGCAAGCAACTTTTAGGTATAAAGAGCCTAAACAAAACAAAACAAGGGCTAAATTTTACCATAAAATGCCATTTGTAATTTTAAGCACTTTAGAATATGTTGTTCCACCACTGTAAAATTAACTCTTGATGTATGTATGTATTGAAATATCAATAACCTCAGATATGCAGATGACACCACCCTTATGGCAGAAAGCAAAGAGGAACTAAAGGCCTCTTGATGAAGGTGAAAGAGGAGAGTGAAAAAACTGGCATAAAACAGCATTCAAAAAGCTAAGATCGTGGCATCCAGTCCCATCACTTCATGGCAAATAAATGGGGAAATAAGGGAACAGTGACAGACTTTATTTTGGGGGTCTCCAAAATCACAGCTCATGGTGATGGCAACCATGAAATTAAAAGACACTTGCTCCTTGGAAGAAAAGCTATGACAAACTTAGACTGCATATTAAAAAGCAAAGACATCATTTTGCCAACAAAGGTCTGTCTAGTCAAAGCTATGGTTTTTTCAGTAATCCACATGGATGTGAGCTGCTGCTGCTGCTGGTGCTAAGTCACTTCAGTCGTGTCCGACTCTGTGTGACCCCACAGACAGTAGCCCACCAGGCACCCGTCCCTGGGATTCTCCAGGCAAGAACACTGAAGTGGGTTGCCATTTCATTCTCCAATGCATGAAAGTGAAAAGTGAAAGTAAAGTTGTTCAGTCGTGTCCGACTTCTCGAGACCCCATGGACTGCAGCCTACCAGGCTCCTCTGCCCATGGGATTTTCCAGGGAAGAGTACTGGAGTGGGGCGCCATTGCCTTCTCTGCATGGGTGTGAAAGTAAGACTTANCAAAGAATTGATGCTTTTGAACTGTGGTGTTGGAGAAGACTCTTGAGAGTCCCTTGGACTGCAAGGAGATCCAACCAGTCCATCCTAAGAGGTCAGTCCTGGGTGTTCCTTGGAAGGACTGATGTTGAAGCTGAAACTCCAGTACTTTGGCCACCTGATGCGAAGAACTGACTCATTTGAAAAGACCCTGATCCTGGGAAAGATTGAGGGCAGGAGGAGAAGGGGACGACAGAGGATGAGATGGCTTGATGGCATCACCGACTCAATGGACAAGGGTTTGGGTGGACTCCGGGAGTTGATGATGGACAGGGAGGCCTGGCGTGCTATGGTTCACGCAGTCACGACTGAGCGACTGAACTGAGCTGAACTTAACTGAGCAACTAATACTTTCTACTTTCTTTCAATCCCCACATATCAAATTATACTGAGTAACTAATACTTTCTACTTTCTTTCAATCCCCACATATCAAACTATACATAAGAAAATGGCTCAAGATAACCAGATTGGGGTGCCTGTATTGAAACCCAAGTGACTATTAACATTAAAATAAACTTTGAAAAAAAATTAAAAAATAAACTTTGAGCTTCACATTCACTTTATAAGTGGTTTCCTAAGGAAAGCAATTTCTAGAAAAGAAAACAATGACATAAAAACCTCAAAAAAGAAAACTTCAACCCCATGATAAAAAGACTGAAGATGATCGGACCCACACACGTGGCAGCTATGGTATCTTTCAGATGTCTAGCCTGCTTCAACAGGAAGCTAGCCAAAGTCCTGCCCATGTAGGCCTAGAACATACCTATTTTTTAAATTCCTTTCTTACTGTATGGAATGCTGCAATCTTTCAGTATTAGGAATATTCTGTAGGCGTGGTACTGGGTTAGAGATTGGTTTCTGCGGTTTTAAGAGAAAGGAGTTTAAGATCCTTAAACCCTGGAATACTTGGATTTATAGCTGAATCATTTCCATTTGTATTAAATAACAATAACAAAACAAGGCTATTAAAAAGGGGGCATTTGATACTGAAGTATTTAGGGATAAAATGGCATGAATTCAGGATCTCCTTTAAAATATTTCAGCAAAGGGGACAAGGAGATAATAGGTGAAGAAAATGACAAAATCTAGATGGTGATTTAATTTGGGTAGTGAGTTTACAGGGGTTCATTACACTACCTTTCTATATTTGTGTATGTTTGAATTTTTTAAGTATTACATTATTGTAAAAACAATTTTAAATTAAAAATTAAAATCCAGACAAATTGCGCCCAGAGTCCTGAATCATCCTTGAGAATTGCAGGGTGTGTTGCATTATGGGTCACCTCAATTTGATTCTAGACTCATGTCTTTAAAGCTGACTCTCAGCTTTGACATCATTTGTTTCATGGGAAAAAGAGAAAAATAAAGCGCTTTCAGAAAGCCAACTGGACCTGTGGCCCAGAACACTGAAACATAGCCAGAATTTCAGGATGGTTCTTGACTTCATATCTCCCCCTAGATAACTGGGAGTCTTTGTGACATCCAGGCTGGGGCTAGAAGAACAGGAGTAGACATTTGCTTAAGATTTCCTCTGGCTTGTGACCCTAGAACAAGGAAGACAATTTCCAGAAAAAAAGCTGAGACCAAGCAACACAATCCCACCAAAGCAATAAATTGAGGGGGACGGGCACAGAGTGAGACAAAAACAAATGGGAGCTGATGGAGAAATCAGGAGCAACTGGTTGGAACAGAAGATGGAAGATGGAAAGCCTCCAAGACCCAGGTTTTCACACCTGGTGAAGGGCTATGAAGGTACTAAGCTGTCTCAGATGAACAGTAAGAAAAGTTCTGTAGAATCATCATTATTTTAACTATGCTAGTGAAAAAAATTCACTTGTCAAAATGAAAATCAATTGACATCAGAAAGAGAAAAAGATCACATGGATTTTCTATCCTGTTACACCTTTTTTGCTTCTTTAGACCATGAGGTGAAAAGGGTGGATTAGCAATCAAGATCTACCCCAGTTCCCCTCTAGTGTGCCTTCCAGTTGTGCAGAGACTAGAAAACTCAAAAGCATATTTCCCTACATTCCCTTGTAGCAAGAGTTCTGGAATCAGGACCACCAAACAGATGCAAATGCATGAGATTTGGAAGGTGGAGGGAGATGAGAGCAATCACTCTGCTCTTTGCTTTGCTAGCTGCTGACAAGTAGGATTGAGGGGGGAGTGGTCAGAGGGGGGACATGTTGGGTTTTTCTGCAGCATAATCCCAGTGTGCAGTCACAAGATCTGTGAGGCTGTTATGGGGTGTTCTTGAGTTCCACAGTTCCATACTGATTCCCCATCTTCCTGATCAAACAGCAGCTAAAATTTCACACCAGTTCAGCAGTTCTGGGAATCACTCCTGCAGGCCCAGCAATGTGTTCACAACTCCAAACTTAAAAAGACAGAATACTCTATATTTAAATCTCTCCTTAAAGGAGCAAAATGGTTTCTGCTTCCTGAAATTGAACCATGAAATAGTCTACTTCTTAAAGCATTACAGGTTTGTGATGATAAACAAATCGAGCCAAATATGAATCCCATTTATAGGGAGGGGTCATTTGGACACAAATGATAATACCCGTAAAAGAAAAAGCACTGGGGTGTGTGCAAATGAGCAAAGCAGCAAAACATACATATCTCTGAGCAGCTGATAGGGTCTTACTCTTTTATCTTTGTCCTCAGGTAGAAGGGTTTCCATGAGGCAAACTTCTCTAATGCCAAGCCATCCATTTAGAAGTGTTAGCCAAGTTAATGAGGTTACTGGTCCTCACTTGTCATTTCCCCATTGTAGGCACTTAGACCCAATGTGGAATATTAATAAATTGAATAGGTTACCAAATACAGTGGTCTCATCAAGATGGAACTGTTTATAAAAGGTTATGAATCAGATTAAAATCCTCATTTGTCACAGAGTCAGGGAGGTAATACTCTTCCCTTAGCCACAGATCCCTCCACACTTTTCAGAAAACCAATTCTGTAAATCCAGATTACAACATTATTAGAAAACATTGTCAATTGGAGTATGCAGATCACTACCTGTTTCTCTCATTAAGAGCACAGCAAGGAATAATAACCATGAAATATCCTGGGAAAAGCACAGGCTTGAAAGTAAATACAGCAGCTGAATTTGGAGTCCTGTCATGGCCCTGGAGGGAAGGCAATTCAGCTAAAACCTAGTATTTGTGAAGATCTGACTCAAAACCTATACCAGCACTGCAAGTAGGACACAGAGGGCTTTTTCTTTTTTCCAGTGGAATCAGATGGGAGCTCCAGCTCTGTCCTGTGTTTAGCACTGCCTCAGAGTCAAAGACCTCTAAAAGACCTGGGAGTCCAGTCCCCAAAGTGCTCCTGCAGTGGAACTTTCAAAGTGACTCTGGCAAATTCTAAAACCAGGGTCAATCTGTGAGCTGCAGTGGTCTTTGAAAAGCTAAAAATGAGAAAAAATTCAGAGAAACAGGAGTTTTATGATTATTTATTTTTTGTGACTAGGGCTTCCCTCACAGCTCAGTTGGTAAAGAATCTGCCTGTAATGCAGGCCCCAGTTTCAATTCCTGGGTCGGGAAGATCCCCTGGAGGAGGAAACAGCAACCCACTCCAGCGTTCTTGCCTGGAGCATCCCATGCACAGAGGATCCTGGCAGGCTACAGTCCATGGGGTCACAAGAATTGGACACAACTTAGCAACTAAACCATTACCACAACTTTTTGTGAATAATTGTCAAGTGCAGTTTACACCTGGAAGAGATTGTACATATATGATATTTGTATTTTTATCAGTTGATTGTAAACATTTTAGTTGTTATGCATATGCTAATAATTTATCTTTTTTTAAGGTGTTGTTGCTGTTCAGTTGCTAAGTATTGTCCCACTCTTCGCAACCCCACGGATTGCAGCACACCAGGCTTCCCCATTCTTCACTATCTCACGGAGTTTGCTCAAACTCACGTCCACTGAGTTGGTAATGCCATCCAGTCTTCTCATCTCATTTTTAAGGTGAGTATATCTATTTTTGATGCATGAGAATCTGAGGGGAAAAGTATTACAAGAGAAAACAACAGAAAACTCTCCACTTTACTCATTGAAAGCTAATGCAGTAACCTACATTCCTGTTGCTTAGCTCCTCCAAATGTCTATCCTCTTACTAACAATTCTGCTTTATGAAAATAACTGTTTCACATGGCATTTCTACATCAAAGGAGCATGACAATCAAGCCTAAATCCATATTCTTCAGCCCTTGGTATGCCTGGTGTGCTTCCCCTAAACTATCATTTTTAACCAGGCTATAAAGATTTAAGCAAGAAATTTAAAATGCAAGCAACTTTTAGGTATAAAGAGCCTAAACAAAACAAAACAAGGGCTAAATTTTACCATAAAATGCCATTTGTAATTTTAAGCACTTTAGAATATGTTGTTCCACCACTGTAAAATTAACTCTTGATGTATGTATGTATAAAACGTATACACACTCAAGTACAAGTATTTGAGTTCAGACATGGTTAAATTAAAATATTTTAAATACAATAAAAACTTATTAATTGTTCCTCTCTGAATCTTAACTTTACAAAGCAGGGAACATCTAAAGTCAACATTAAACCCTCAGAAATTTATTTCATGGAGTTGGCATCCTTGTCACCTATGTGTACATCAGCCCTTGCAGGTGATTCTGCAGTTGCCTCACAATGGGGCCCTCCAAGTCTGTTAGATATCTGATTCCTGTGCTCTGTGACACATCTAACTCCTGCATCCAGCAGAGCTCAGGGTCATTCTTAGGTCACAGTGGTTAAAGATGGCTGTCAATTCACTGCAAGGGCTGCATTTCAAGTCTCCTTTATCTCTGTCATATTGATGATTCTTAGTGATATCTTGGGAACTTAACCACACCATCAATACGAATCTTAATGGTGTGTTTTGTAGCACCAAAGTGACTGTATTTAAAGCTCAGTGTTCTGTATTTGAGTCTGTTACCCTTTGAAAGCTAAGAACTGGAAAAAAGACACACTTTTGTCTGAATAAACTGTATGGTTCTATGCTGCCTTGCAAAGTTTTTAAAGGGGAGGTTGTAATAAAACAAGTTGAAACTAGCTGATTTTGCCTTTTCTCAGTACCAAAGTAATTATTATTCAGTCAAAAAATATGCAATGAAAAGAATAATTGCAAAAGAGGACAATATGATCCTGAAAGTATCCACCTTGTGTTTTTATTTCAATGAATACCCTTTTGGATCCTTAGGCCTGCGCAACTGAACGGTTGTCACAATTCTCTGTGACTAAGGAGAAAGATGAGTCTTAATTGTAAATTTGCACATGCTTTATTGCCAATCCAATGGCATGAACACATTTAATAGGATTGTCATTCCATTTAACTACTCCAATTTTGACATGGACCTACCACAGATAAAATTAATGGCATGGGTTATGAGCACCACAGAAAATCACTGCTTTCTCCTCAAGGGGTGAGTATTAAGGTGTTCTTCCATATTCTCTACAGCTATCTGCATTAGGCGAAGGAAAAATAAAGCATGGTAATAGGATACCCATCCTCAAATTTCTTCCTTCCAAACTGAGATATGACTGTGACATGACAATGATGCATGGTCATTTTTTAAGCTTGCCTGGGTAAGATCTGTGACAGTCATAGAAAAATAAATAATGGGTCAGTGGGAAAAACTAGAAAAGCTTTCTGCCAAATGAATCCGATGTTTAATTTCTGACATATTTGCTATTCCTCAGCTTTTTCTCAGCAATATTTAATGATACTCATTATACTTTTGCCTGAAACAAGTGAATAAATATCTCAGGAACTAGGCACTAAGCTTAAGATGTGTGCAGATGAACAGGAGGTATGACATGACTATGGTAACAGTCATCATCATAAATTTAAAACTGACAACAAGAGGAAATCAGCAGCTCTATTCAAGAGAGTGGTGGTGAGGCGCCTGGCATCTTGGCACATGTAGCCAAGTGGAAAGTCGCCAGATACTGGCTGGAAGAATGTAAAGAGCTGGCTTTCCCTTCCACAAGTTGAGGGAAGGGCTTTAGCAGCACAATATCAATGTTTTATTTGGCCACATTAAACTGTCTGCTACTTGAGTTCATTTTCCACATTCTAGTTTATGACTCACTGAAAATAGGAGCTAGTGTCTTCTTAAAATGTCTCCATAAGCCTCCTTTCCCAGCCCATGGAGAAAATCTTAGTTTCTAAGCAAATCTATAAATCGATTACTCAAATAGATGATGAATCAAAGCATTTTTTTTTTTTTTTGTCTTTTAAACTTGAAACTGTCATTGAAAATAAGCTCATATTTATTTGGCTATTGATCAGCTAGAAATCTTCAATAAAAATATTCTGCCATTTGGTTTCATCCCAAGCTTCCTTTGTCTTTCAATTAAGAAATGGTTTTCTGCCTCACCCATAGAATGAGATATTCAGAGAATTAAATCAATAGACTATAAATTATATGTAAAAGAAAACATCAGGTCATTGCCCTGACACAACAGATTTATTATTAAAGTAGGCAACTCCATGGCAATTCACTACATTAGTTTTTATAAAGTAAGAGACAGGGAGAGATCAATGATAACTTTGGCTTACTGTTGCTTTTAATGGTTCATTTATAATAACTACTTATCTCCTATTATTTTAGCTTGCTATAATAATGTCAAGCCATGAAAAAAAAAGATGATCACCATTATGGGAATATATATTTAATTCACATCTGACTGACTATTCCTTAATCTGATTCATGTATTTGTAGAGTAGCCAGAAATACACTAAAATGCATAGTGATTCTTAGGTACACATAAAAACTCCATTATATCAGTTACATTAGGTTCAGAGTACAAAAAATTAGGCAGTTTTGGGTGTACTTTCATAGGTATGTTATTAGATGAACAATCACATTGCAAGGCCCACCCACAGCCCACAAGCTCAAATCTGCCATGCTAGCAACATCAAGAATAATAGCTGATGGGGACTTCCCTGGTGGTTCAGTGATTAAGAATCTGCATTCCAATGCAGGGGATGTGGGTTCAATCCCTGCTCAGGGAACTAAGATCCCACATGCAGCGGGGCAACTAAGTCAGCATGCTGCAACTACAGAGGCTATATGTCACAACTAGAGAGAACACAACAAAGACCCAATGCAGCCAAAAATAAATAGATGAAAAACTTTTTTAAAAAAGATTAACTGCTGAATCCTAAAAGGACCCTTCAGCTTCTCTGTTTCCTGGAAAACTATTGACAATATAAAGCAAATTTTTGCTGTAGACATGCATATGGACCCATACTCCATTTGTGGATTCTTGACATTTGCTTTACCATTCTTGAATAATTATTACTCTGATTTCAGTGGAGGTTTGATACAGGCTTCTAAAGGCCATCTCATATGAAGGAGGAATAAACTCATCTATTTCTTTCAATAAGGCTGAAAGAGGGGGATCCCTAGCAACCAACTGCCCAGATATTTTCTCCCAGGGAAAATGGGATTAAATAAATATTAAAAGGGATGAAGTATGATTGAATCAGGGAGGCAAGGCTCACTACCACCATTTTTACTTTTTAGTGACACAAAAATGATTAAAAAAGGGATTCCCTGGTGGTCCAGTGGTTAAGACTCTTAGCTCCCAATGGAGGGAGCTTGGGTTCGATTCCTGGTTGGGGAACTAAGATCCCACATGCTGTGTCTCAAATAAATAAATAAAACAATCTTTTAAAAGGTTTTAAAAAAAAACCTCGGGCCTTCTTGGCACACATGGTAGCTCCACCACTGCTTACCCTTGCTGGTTGTCTTATACTGATCACTCCAGATTCTCCACACATCTCAATTGCACTACTGGTGTTGCACATGCAATTTAACTCTATTTAAAAGTAACGACAACTAATATCCAGACTATAGAGAATTGTTAAAACTCAACCATGAAAAACAATTCAAAAATGAGCAAAGGACATGGCACACATTTCTACAAAGAAGATATACAAATTACCAATAAGTACATAAAAAGATGCTCAATATCACTAATCATCAGGGAAATTCAAATCAAAACTACAATGATGGAAGCAACCTAGATGTCCATCAACAGATGAATGGATAAGAAATCTGTGGTACATACACATAATGGAATACTACCCAGCTATTGAAAAGAACACATTTGAATCAGTTCTAATGAGGTGGGTGAAACTGGAGCCTATTATACAGAGTGAAGTAAGTCAGAAAGAAAAGCACCAATACAGTATATTAATGCATATATATAGAATTTAGAAAGATGGTAACGATGACCCTATATACAAGACAGCAAAAGAGACAAAAATATAAAGAACAGACTTTTGGACTCTGTGGGAGAAGGTGCAGGTGGGATGATTTAAGAGAATAGCATTGAAATATGTATATTCAGTTCAGTTCAGTTCAGTCACTCAGTCGTGTCCGACTCTTTGCGACCCCATGAATCGCAGCACGCCAGGCCTCCCTATCCATCACCATCTCCCGGAGTTCACTCAGACTCACGTCCATTGAGTCTGTGACGCCATCCAGCCATCTCATCCTCGGTCGTCCCCTTCTCCTCCTGCCCCCAATCCCTCCCAGCATCAGAGTCTTTTCCAATGAGTCAACTCTTCGCATGAGGTGGCCAAAGTACTG
>SJYX01015731.1:0-10073 GCA_006410675.1 Oreotragus oreotragus
TTGAGAGTTCCTTGGACTGCAAGGAGATCCAACCAGTCCATCCTAAGGGAAATCAGTCCTGACTATTCATTGGAAGGACTGATGCTGAAGCTGAAATTCCAATACTTGGCTACCTGATGTAAAGAGCTGACTCACTTGAAAAGACCCTGATGCTAGGTAAGATTGAAGTGGGAAGAAAAGCGGATGACAGAGGATGAGATGGTTGGAGGGCATCACTGACTCAATGGACGTGAATTTGAGTATACTCCGGGAGTTGGTGATGGACAGGGAGGCCTGGTGTGCCGCAGTCCTTGGGGTCACAAAGAATCGGACACAACTGAGCGACTGAACTGTGCTGATCTTGTCATGGTCAATAATAAAATTTGAACTTTCAAACAAAAATTCTGAAGAACTTGCATCCACTACCATGATCTTGACAGTTTCCCAGTCCTTGACTTCTCTGGTAAGTCAATGGTGATATTAATGAATGTGATTTTTTTACTGTAAAGAAATGTGTCAGTATCTAGAATATGTGCATTACTCAATGAACCAATATTTTTCAAATGACTAATGCATTGTATTTTTTAAAATCATATATGTATTTTTAAAAGTATGACAGGTCAATGGATTTTAATATAACAGTACACAAAGCACAGTTGTATTTTCAGAATCTACATTGCAACCCACCATTAAGAAACTAAAACTGTCAAGTTTGGGTATAGTATTCAATCAAAGAAAATTCACAGCTGTTAAAATACTTTTCTTTTTTGACTATTTGTGTGATACTGGGTTTTATTAATATGCTTCAGTATATAAATACATGCTTCAAAAATCTGTCTGAAAAATGCAAAAGTAGATATTGGAATCCAGCTGTCTTCTACTAAGACTACTAAGACTAGTCTTCTACTAGGGATCTTTTAAATAGGAAACATTGTAACTCTTCTCAAATTTTTTCTTGATAAATTTTGAGTTATATTTTTCAAAAATGATGCAATTTATGTTAATATGAAATCAGTTTATTAGTTTTAATGAAATAATAAATACATGTTTAAGATTTATGTTTTAATTTACAATATAGGAAATACTAATAGATATGAAAACCCATATAAATAAAAATTCTTAATTGTCTTTATTCTTAAGAGTATAAAGTGGCCCTGAGCCCAAAATTTTGAGGACCACTGTCCTACAGGAAAACATTGCAAAGGGGCCTTGCCCGTGGCATCTTGGCGTTACCATATTCTGCTTATAGTTTTGTAGTTTCTGTGTTGCTTATCCTTAAGCTGTACTCAGTCATAAGTGTGGATAATTCTCTAAACATAAGACTCAGATAATTTATTTACTAAGGACATAAGCATGTGTCAATTTGGAGACTCTTCTACAGTTTCTAATGTTTCCTCTATTCTGGTGTATTTAACTTGCACATAAAAGACTTAGAGCACTTTTAAAGACTTAGAGCAAAAGGCTTGAATGTCCTTGAGCATGTCATATAACCCCTCTCAGCCTTATTTTTTCAACCTGAATAATTGAGGTGATTGGAATAGATTATTTCTGTAGTTCCTTTTTCTAAAATTTCATTACTCTATGCCTCCTATCTAGGAATACTGAATGAACTCCAAAAGTGTTTTGTCAAATGTTGAGGTGGAATTAGCAGTAGAAACTTGTGGCATAGATTTATTATTTTGGAAGTCTTTACGCTCATTTTCCTTCAATAGTTCTCTGTGTGTGTGTGTGCTTCTTTGTGCTGGAAGAATGCTAAGACAGGTCAAGAGCAGATCCAGGGTAACACATGAGTATATACATTTTGTGCATATGTATGACTTTCAAGGAATACAATAATCTGTGCTCTCCATGTATGCTGCTGTCTCAAAATTGCTTCTTCTAATCCAAAACATAATTTCTTCTTCTTGACATTTGAGATGCTTATTGTCCTTTGGGATTAACTTTTCTCCAGAATTTTAAACTAAAAGCACTTTCTGTTTTTCTTTTTAATGAGATATACAGACAGCAGATAGTTAAAATTTGCCTTCTAAACAAAATGGCATATCTCCCTTTTTAGGATTGGAATGTAAGCAGTTGTAGGATTTCAGTATCTGGAAGGACTCAGCATTTACAAGCCAGCTCCCCTTTACCAGTATATTGTTAGATTATTTACATGATCAAAGTTTTAATGTTCATTTTTCTTATTGTGGTACAACACCATATAACCTTTTAAACTCAGATGAAGATCATTCTTGAAAAACAAACTTTACACCTTCCCCCTAATCTTTAAGCTAAAATTTTCCTCTTTATCTAGTCTTTAAGGTTAAAATATTATCATGTTTTATGATTTTTAAATAAACTGTAGTTTAAACCACAAGCAATAAAAATATTCTTATATTCAGTTAACATGTAACTTTTAAGTACCTGTGTGCACGTTACTGTACTTAGCGCTATGGGGAGGTAAGAAAAAAATTTTTAAGTTATTCACAGGACTGGAAAAGGTCAGTTTTCATTCCAATTCCAAAGAAAGGCAATGCAAAAGAATGCTCAAACTACCACACAACTGCACTCATCTCACATGCTAGGAAAGTAATACTCAAAATTCCCCAAGCCAGGCTTCAGCAATACATGAACCGTGAACTCCCTGATGTTCAAGCTGGTTTTAGAAAAGGCAGAGGAACCAGATATCAAATTGGCAACATCCACTGGATCATGGAAAAGGCAAGAGAGTTCCAGAAAAACATCTATTTCTTCTTTATTGACTATGCCAAAGCCTTTAACTGTGTGGATCACAAGAAACTGTGGAAAATTCTGAGAGAGATGGGAATACCAGACCACCTANTTATTATGATTATAGCAATGCAAAGAAGTAGAGAAAACAATAGAGTGTGAAAGATTAGAGATCTGAAGAAAATTAGAGATACCAAGGGAACATTTCATGCAAAGATGGGCTCAATAAAAGACAGAAATGGTATGGACCTAACAGAAGCAGAAGAGATTACGAAGAGGTGGCAAGAATACACAGAAGAACTACACAAAAAAGGTCTTAATGACTCAGATAACCATGATGGTGTGGTCACTCACCTAGAGCCAGATCCTGGAGTGCGAAGTCAAGAGGGCCTTAAGAAGCATTACAACAAACAAAACTAGTGGAGGTGATGGAATTCCAGCTAAGCTATTTCAAATCCTAAAAGATGATGCAGTTAAAGTGCTGCACTCAATATGCCAGCAAATTTGGAAAACTCAGCAGTGGCCACAGGACTCACAAATGTCAGTTTACATTCCAATCACAAAGAAGGGCAATCCCAAAGAATGTTCAAACTATCATACAGTTGTGTTCATTTCACATGGTAGCAAAATAATGGTCAAAATTCTCCAAGAACTTCCAGATGTACAAACTGGGTTTAGAAAAGGCAGAGGAACCAGAAATCTAATTGCCAAATTCCACTGGATCATAGATAAAGCAAGGGAATTCCAGAAAAACATCTACTGCTGTCTCATTGACTACACTAGAGCCTTTGCATGGTTCACAACAAACTGTGGGAAATATTTAAAGAGATAGGAATACCAGACCACCTTACCTGTCTCCTGGGAAAGCTGTAGGCAGGTCAAGAAGCAAGTTAGAACAGTACATGGAACAACTGACTGGTTCAAAATTGGGAAAGGAATATGTCTAGGCTATATATTGTCACCCTGCTTATTTAACTTATATGCAGAGTACATCACACAAAATGCCACGATAGATGACTTACAAGCTGGAATTCAGATTGCTAGGAGTAATACCAACAACTTCAGATATGCAGGTGACACCATCCTAATGACAGAAAGTGAAAAGAAACTAAAGAACCTCTTGATAAAGGTGAAAGAGGAGAGTGAAAAAGCTGGCTTAAACTCAACATTGAAAAAACCAAGATCATGGCATCTAATCCCAGCATTTCATGCAAATAGATGGGGAAAAAATGGAAACAGTGGCAGATTTCATTGTCTTGGGCTCCAAAATCACTGCAGACAGTGACTGTATCCATGAAATTAAAAGACACTTGCTCCTTGGAAGAAAAGTTAAGACAAACTTAGTGTATTAAAAAGCAGCCATCACTTTCTGACAAAGTGATGTCAGCATATATATATTTTTTACATATAGAGAAAGCTATGGTTTTTCCAGTAGTTATGTATGTAAGTGACCATAATGAAGGCTAAGTGACAAAGAATTGATGCTTTTGAATTATGATGCTGGAGAAGATTCTTGAGAGTTCCTTGGACTCTCAAGGAAATCAAATCTGTCAATCCTAAAGGAAATCAATCCAGATATTCATTGGAAGGACTGATGCTGAAGCTGGATCTCCAATACTTTGGCCATCTGACACAGAGTGGACACACTGGAAAAGAGCGTGATGCTGGGAAAGAGGCGGCAGGAGGGGAAGGGGGCGATGGAGGATGAGATGGTTGGATGGCATCACTGACTCAATGAACATGAGTTTGAGCAAACTCAGAGACAGTGAAGGATACGAAAGCCTGGGATACTGCAGTCCATGGTGTTGCCAAGAGTCAAGTGCAACTTAGCAACTGAACAATGATTATAGTACATTCGAAATGTAATTCTGGAGAAGAAAAAGCTTCAAATACGTAACTTTTTTGAAATCAAATATCTTTTTCTGCAAAATAAAAAAATTGATAGTTTGCACTTCCCACATTTAATAAGGACTGTTTGTATTTGTATGTTCTGAGCGGGTTGGGGGTGTCAGGCTGAGTAAATAATCACATTAATAATCTTAACTCCCAATTGAAACAAATAAGAACAAATAATCATTCTTGGATAATCTGCAAAACTAAGCGAATAAATGACATATCTTTCTGTGATTCCTTGCAGACATCATGGAAATCAGGACAGTGGCTGTTGGAATTGTAGCAATCAAAGGAGTGGAAAGTGAATATTATCTTGCAATGAACAAGGAAGGAAAGCTCTATGCAAAGGTATTGATAGATGATAGCTCGGACTTAATTTCTCAAACTTATTTTTGCCAAAAGTATCTTCCCTTTCTGAAAAGTAAAAATGAAATTCCTCTCAAACTATGTAATTCAAAGATTTCATTAAAACATTTTCTATTTAGGAATTAAGGAAAAATGTTTTCTGTGTCACCTTGGACAATTTGTTTAAGCTCTCTGGCCTTTGCTTCATCATCTGTAAAATAAGTTGGATTAACTGACCCTTAAGGATCCTTTTGGGCTTCCCTAATGGCTCAGTGGTAGAGAATCCACTTGCAATGCGGGAGACATGGATTTGATCCCTGGGTTGGGAAGATCCCCTGGATGAGGAAGTGGCAATCCACTCCAGTATTCTTGCCTGGAGAATCTCATGGACAGAGGAGTCTGGTGGGCCACAGTCAGGTGCTGCAAAGAGTAGGACGCAACTCAGCGACTGAGCATGCATGCATGAAAGGATCCTTCTAGCTCTAAAATTTCATTTGCACTTTAGATACTTAAAATATAAAATTTCCATCTGTCAGCTCTTTTTGTTAAAGTCCATGCAGTTTGCACTTTGTTGATATGAAAATTCTTGTGAAAAAAATTCAGACTTTTGTTTATCAACATCAATCTCACAATGAAGGACTTTGACTTGTAAGCATTCCCATTGTTCCCGCTTTATGACAATACAAAATATGTAACAGTTTATCCCACTATAACACAGTATAATTGACTTTTCTTTTGTATTCCTGGCATAGACAACATAAAAATATAAGTTTAACTGAATGAATGACAAGTTGGATGGATGATCAAATTAACTTTAAAATTTTCCACCACTATCACAGGTAGTATAATAGTAAATGAATAAAAGTTGTAAAACATGACTTCAGCTGAGGGAAGGAGTATGTGTGTGTGCTCAGTCAGAGGATCTGTTAATTATATAAAAATCTCAAGGTTAGGAAAAGAGTGACTTGGGCATAGTAATATGAGAGCTGCTAATTAGAGGAAAATAGCTCTTAAGAATAGTAGCAACTGATTGCCAAAAAGCAACATGTTGGAACTATGTATAGCATTTTAGCTTTGTAAAAAATTTGATCTTTTTTCAAATACGCTATCCAACAAACTGCATTATTCTTGATCAAAAAAGTCATGTAGGTTTTAATTTTACCAAATATTATGCTTATTCTTTGTTTGAGTCCTTCTAAAAATCATTTGGATAATGTTGTTTGTTGTTCTTCATTGTAGAAAGAATGCAACGAAGACTGCAACTTCAAAGAATTAATTCTGGAAAATCATTACAACACATATGCATCAGCTAAATGGACACACAGTGGAGGAGAAATGTTTGTTGCCTTAAATCAAAAGGGGGTTCCAGTAAGAGGGAAAAAAACGAAGAAAGAACAAAAAACAGCCCACTTTCTTCCTATGGCAATAACCTAATCATATATGGCATATAAGAAACCAGTTCCAGCAGGGAGATTTCTTTAAGTGGACTGTTTTCTTTTTTTATCTTTTCTTTTCTCTTTTTAAAACTAACCAAGAAAGGCTGGAAAACTACTGAAAAACTGATCAAGCTGGACTTGCGCATTTATGTTTATTTTAAGAGACTGCATTAAAGAAAGATTTGAAAAAAATATACACAAAAATCAGATTTAGTAACTAAAAGTTGTAAAAAGTTGTAAAACTGGTTGTACAATCATGATGTTAGTAATAGTAATGTTTTTTCTTAAGTTAATTTACCCTTAAGAGTATGTTAGATTTGATTATCTGATAATGATTATTTAAATATTCCTATCTGCTTATAAAATGGCTGCTATAATAATAATAATGCAGATGATGTTATATAAGATGTGTCAGACCTAAAGGCTGCTGGAATGATCTGTCAGATAATCAAGCCAACACTAACTATGGATGATGAGCAGTATTTGAATACATTCTAGTGAAAAATTATGAACCACTCTAATTAGAAAAGAAACAAGTAGTCTCAAAAATTCCATCATGGAAATGAGTCAAAGCGGTAGTTTTAAAAAAGTATAGAATTAGAACATGCTTGTACCTACCAATTAAGAAGAACAAAATTCGTAATGCTGCTCCAATTGAAAGGGTATTGCTTACAGGATGTTTTAAAAAATCTTGTATATAAAATAGCAATAATGATGATAATACTGTATTTCATCTCACTCACCACAAAATAACATTTTATAATCCCTAAAAGTAAAATTCAAAAATCTTTTATGTTTTTTTGAAGTAACATAATCTATCTTTTGTATAATTCATATTCGGGAATATGGCTTTTAATAATGTTCTTCCCGCAAATAATCGTGCTTTTCTCCTCTGGTTACAGCATTAAACTCTATTTTAAGTTGTATTTGAACTTTACTGTTTTGTTATTTAAGTTTATGTTATTTATATAAAAAAAAACAACCTTAATAAGCTGTATCTGTTTCATATGCTTTTAATTCTAAAGCAATAACAAAACCGTCTGGCTCCACTACAAGTCCCCCTCCCCCTTGTGACCAACATCAAGTCTAGTACACAGCAGTCAGGCCAGCAAATCCTGGATGGCAGACAAAAATGACAGCCTGCAGCATTTCTTACAATAGATGTCTCACGGGGAACAATACAAAAATGTGAAATATGTTTTGCGACATATTCTCGTCAACTAAATTGGATCTTATAAGTAAAATCACTGCAGATAAAAGGAGCTACAGGATTTAAAAGTTAAGCTTTGTTTAAGTTCATGAGAAGAAAAGTAAAATACTTTTAAAATATGCATACTTAAGTTAGTAGTTTTTCTAATCTCCAGAAATCTCTGCCATTTAAAATATGCCAGCATTAAAAGTTGCTTTCCTATTGAATGGGGAAGACACAATGTCTGAAGTGGAGTCTATAGTTAGAGATTTGAGACTCTGAATAGTAATCAAGGCTTGATTTCAGGCTATATATGATGGACATATTGGAAAGATAAATTTCTAGTTCATAATAGTTCCATTAGAAGATCTTTGTAGTACTTTATTGTTCAATAGAAGGCCAACATTTATCTAAGTTAACTGGTGATATGCTAACAATGGTGGTTTTGATTTCAAATTATTTGTCATTTAAGTCCCTTTATTTCATACAAATATCTTATAATACATGTATAGGTAAGAGTTACATGAAAAGGCTAGGTCAACAGAAATAGATTCATTTGATTTTCTTGTGGCTTACCTACATGATGAGGCTGTAGGAAGCTATGAAGGATTGCCTGTTCTCAGGTATACTCTGGGGAAATGCCATGCCTAATAGTCTTTATTATTTGACTCCACGGCCTTGCTAACCTAGGTTCCTAGATCAGGCTTCTGTGCCCGGTGTCTTGGGAACATATCAAGAGAAGAAAAGAATTGATATTTCTCATTATTTGTTTTCCTTACTGCCTAGCAGAGTGTCTCTACCCATAATCAATTTTTATATTAATTCACTCAATGTCTAATATCAAAGCAAATTCATAGTGAAACTAATTTTAACTAATTTTAAAAAGCTAGGGTGAAACATGGTTATATGGAAATTTAAACAGAAATAGTGTGTATGCATATAAGCTATGAGCTATATTAGGATCAAATACTCTGACTAGAGTTATACTCATGAACAAATTATAAAGCAAGACTGAATTAATCAATATTTAGCAGTAAATCTGATCCAGTAGTGTTTCTAGAAACACTTAACAATTCTTTATCCTCCCCCCTTTATTTATACTTAATGTGCAAGTTTTAGAAAATAAAATCTGTACTAATTACATATACTTAGAATTCAAGAGTCTTACAACTGCAAGGAATCTTAGTCCTTACTATTCATTTGTAGACCAGGGATTGAGATTGTATTTTAATAGATCCCAAATAACACAGCAGGTTAGGTTCAGAGCTGCCACAAGAGTTCTTGCTCTTAGATGATTACAATTATTAGTTAATAGCCTTTTAAAAAAAGTATTCCTATAGAAATATAACCTTTACATTTACATGCAAATGTGCCATGTTTGGGCAATTCACTTGATATATAATAATTAGTCTATACTATGATAATTTGAATCAAAAGGAGGAAAAGAATGAAATTTCCAATTTTGATTCCTATTCAACTCTTACATGCACCTCTTTATTTACAAATAGAGAGCACTGTGCAAATTAGCCAGAAAAACAGAGTAATCTTTTCTAAATGTTCTTTGAAAGAGAGAGCTGGTTAAATACATTGGTTTTCAAGAATTAGGAAGGAATAGTTAACAAAAGAATTTGATCTTTTCCTGAGGGATACTTTATAGTACAATGCCACTTAGGATAAATGAAATAAGATTTGAACCACAGTCTGAACTGTCTGTTAGCTTGAGTTATGCCTCCTTAGATCTCCGAATGTAGCTGGAAAACTAACAGTATTACTTCTTCTCTACAGAGGTGCCTAGTGGGCTGCCTGCCGTCTATGGGATCGCACAGAGTCGGACACGACTGAAGCGACTTAGCAGCAGCAGCAGCTACATGAAGGAAATGACTCTGCCTTCAGATTCAAAATGAAGATAACCCTCCTTTTCACCTTCCTACCTCAAGAGAATAAGATCATATACGCCAATTGAAATTCCTCAAACCACAGAGTTTTGTCCTAGATGGTGGAGGTAGTCAGTCATGTTACCCAACACCGCCTAAGGATAAAGAGCTGAACACACTTGAAAAAAAATTGATTTTAATGCAAGATACACATTGGAATCAGCTGGGAATTTTTTTTTTTTTTAAATAATGAGGCCTAGGTCCCACTTCAGATCAACTGCATCAGTATATCTGGGATGCAGCTCAGGCAATGGTATTTTTAAAGCTCTCCAGGAGATTTTAATCGGCCTATGCATTTGAGAACCAATTAGCTAAGTGATGGCAACATGTGGGAAGGGGACATTTTAGGAATTATACTTGGTTCTTCCGGGGAAGGCAATGGCACCCCACCCCAGTACTCTTGCCTGGAAAATCCAATGGATGGAGAAGCCTGGTGGGCTGCAGTCCATGGGGTCGCTAACAGTCGGACAGACTGAGTGACTTCACTTTCACTTTTCTCTTTCATGCACTGGAGAAGGAAATGGCAACCCACTCCAGTATTCTTGCCTGGAGAATCCCAGGGATGGGGGAGCCTGGTGGGCTGCCGTC
>SJYX01015731.1:24509-40927 GCA_006410675.1 Oreotragus oreotragus
GACAATATACAGCCTTGACGTACTCCTTTTCCCATTTGGCACCAGTCTGATGTTCCATGTCCAGTTCTAACTGTTGCTTCCTGACCTGCATACAGATTTCTCAAGAGGCAGGTTAGGTGGTCTGGTATTCCCATCTCTCTCAGAATTTTCCACAGTTTCTTGTGATCCACACAGTTAAAGGCTTTGGCATAGTCAATAAAGAAGAAATAGATGTTTTTCTGGAACTCTCTTGCCTTTTCCATGATCCAGTGGATGTTGCCAATTTGATATCTGGTTCCTCTGCCTTTTCTAAAACCAGCTTGAACATCAGGGAGTTCACGGTTCATGTATTGCTGAAGCCTGGCTTGGGGAATTTTGAGTATTACTTTCCTAGCATGTGAGATGAGTGCAGTTGTGTGGTAGTTTGAGCATTCTTTTGCATTGCCTTTCTTTGGAATTGGAATGAAAACTGACCTTTTCCAGTCCTGTGAATAACTTAAAAATTTTTTTCTTACCTCCCCATAGCGCTAAGTACAGTAACGTGCACACAGGTACTTAAAAGTTACATGTTAACTGAATATAAGAATATTTTTATTGCTTGTGGTTTAAACTACAGTTTATTTAAAAATCATAAAACATGATAATATTTTAACCTTAAAGACTAGATAAAGAGGAAAATTTTAGCTTAAAGATTAGGGGGAAGGTGTAAAGTTTGTTTTTCAAGAATGATCTTCATCTGAGTTTAAAAGGTTATATGGTGTTGTACCACAATAAGAAAAATGAACATTAAAACTTTGATCATGTAAATAATCTAACAATATACTGGTAAAGGGGAGCTGGCTTGTAAATGCTGAGTCCTTCCAGATACTGAAATCCTACAACTGCTTACATTCCAATCCTAAAAAGGGAGATATGCCATTTTGTTTAGAAGGCAAATTTTAACTATCTGCTGTCTGTATATCTCATTAAAAAGAAAAACAGAAAGTGCTTTTAGTTTAAAATTCTGGAGAAAAGTTAATCCCAAAGGACAATAAGCATCTCAAATGTCAAGAAGAAGAAATTATGTTTTGGATTAGAAGAAGCAATTTTGAGACAGCAGCATACATGGAGAGCACAGATTATTGTATTCCTTGAAAGTCATACATATGCACAAAATGTATATACTCATGTGTTACCCTGGATCTGCTCTTGACCTGTCTTAGCATTCTTCCAGCACAAAGAAGCACACACACACACAGAGAACTATTGAAGGAAAATGAGCGTAAAGACTTCCAAAATAATAAATCTATGCCACAAGTTTCTACTGCTAATTCCACCTCAACATTTGACAAAACACTTTTGGAGTTCATTCAGTATTCCTAGATAGGAGGCATAGAGTAATGAAATTTTAGAAAAAGGAACTACAGAAATAATCTATTCCAATCACCTCAATTATTCAGGTTGAAAAAATAAGGCTGAGAGGGGTTATATGACATGCTCAAGGACATTCAAGCCTTTTGCTCTAAGTCTTTAAAAGTGCTCTAAGTCTTTTATGTGCAAGTTAAATACACCAGAATAGAGGAAACATTAGAAACTGTAGAAGAGTCTCCAAATTGACACATGCTTATGTCCTTAGTAAATAAATTATCTGAGTCTTATGTTTAGAGAATTATCCACACTTATGACTGAGTACAGCTTAAGGATAAGCAACACAGAAACTACAAAACTATAAGCAGAATATGGTAACGCCAAGATGCCACGGGCAAGGCCCCTTTGCAATGTTTTCCTATAGGACAGTGGTCCTCAAAATTTTGGGCTCAGGGCCACTTTATACTCTTAAGAATAAAGACAATTAAGAATTTTTATTTATATGGGTTTTCATATCTATTAGTATTTCCTATATTGTAAATTAAAACATAAATCTTAAACATGTATTTATTATTTCATTAAAACTAATAAACTGATTTCATATTAACATAAATTGCATCATTTTTGAAAAATATAACTCAAAATTTATCAAGAAAAAATTTGAGAAGAGTTACAATGTTTCCTATTTAAAAGATCCCTAGTAGAAGACTAGTCTTAGTAGTCTTAGTAGAAGACAGCTGGATTCCAATATCTACTTTTGCATTTTTCAGACAGATTTTTGAAGCATGTATTTATATACTGAAGCATATTAATAAAACCCAGTATCACACAAATAGTCAAAAAAGAAAAGTATTTTAACAGCTGTGAATTTTCTTTGATTGAATACTATACCCAAACTTGACAGTTTTAGTTTCTTAATGGTGGGTTGCAATGTAGATTCTGAAAATACAACTGTGCTTTGTGTACTGTTATATTAAAATCCATTGACCTGTCATACTTTTAAAAATACATATATGATTTTAAAAAATACAATGCATTAGTCATTTGAAAAATATTGGTTCATTGAGTAATGCACATATTCTAGATACTGACACATTTCTTTACAGTAAAAAAATCACATTCATTAATATCACCATTGACTTACCAGAGAAGTCAAGGACTGGGAAACTGTCAAGATCATGGTAGTGGATGCAAGTTCTTCAGAATTTTTGTTTGAAAGTTCAAATTTTATTATTGGCCATGACAAGATCAGCACAGTTCCGTCGCTCAGTTGTGTCCGATTCTTTGTGACCCCAAGGACTGCGGCACACCAGGCCTCCCTGTCCATCACCAACTCCCGGAGTACACTCAAATTCACGTCCATTGAGTCAGTGATGCCCTCCAACCATCTCATCCTCTGTCATCCGCTTTTCTTCCCACTTCAATCTTACCTAGCATCAGGGTCTTTTCAAGTGAGTCAGCTCTTTACATCAGGTAGCCAAGTATTGGAATTTCAGCTTCAGCATCAGTCCTTCCAATGAATAGTCAGGACTGATTTCCCTTAGGATGGACTGGTTGGATCTCCTTGCAGTCCAAGGAACTCTCAAGAGTCTTCTCCAACACCACAGTTCAAAAGCATCAATTCTTTGGCATTCTTTATAGTCCAACTGTCACATCCATACATGACTACTGGAAAAACCATGCCTTGGCTAGACAGACCTTTGTTGGCAAAGTAATATCTCTGCTTTAATAATATGCTGTCTAGGTTGGTCAAAACTTTCCTTCCAAGGAGTAAGCATCTTTTAATTTCATGGCTGCAGTCACCATCTGCAGTGATTTTGGAGCCCAGAAAAACAAAGTCTGACACTGTTTCCACTGTTTCCCCGTCTATTTCTCATGAAGTGATGGGAGTGGATGCCATGATATTAGTTTTCTGAATGCTGAGCTTTAAGCCAACTTTTCCACTCTCCTCTTTCACTTTCATCAAGAGGCTTTTTAGCTCCTCTTCACTTTCTGCCATAAGGGTGGTGTCATCTGCATATCTGAGGTTATTGATATTTCTCCCAGCAATCTTGATTCCAGCCTGTGCTTCTTCCATCCCAGCGTTTCTCATGATGTACTCTGCATAGAAGTTAAATAAGCAGGGTGACAATATACAGCCTTGACGTACTCCTTTTCCTATTTGGAACCAGTCTGTTGTTCCATGTCCAGTTCTAACTGTTGCTTCCTGACCTGCATACAGATTTCTCAAGAGGCAGGTTAGGTGGTCTGGTATTCCCATCTCTTTCAGAATTTTCCACAGTTGATTGTGATCCACACAGTCAAAGGCTNGTTGTTCCATGTCCAGTTCTAACTGTTGCTTCCTGACCTGCATACAGATTTCTCAAGAGGCAGGTTAGGTGGTCTGGTATTCCCATCTCTTTCAGAATTTTCCACATGCCACACAGCATGGCCATAAAATAGGAATAAATAAAGTAAGGAAGGAGATGTCTAGCCTGTATCCAGGTAAGTAGAAAATTTGGCCAGGCAGACAGGAGGACTTGTTGAGAATGAGGATGATTCCAACACAACAGTGATTTGCAGGGAGGTAAGAGTCCACTTAGAATCTTCAAGAAGGAAACAGTTCACACAGCATGGCCATAAAATAGGAATAAATAAAGTAAGGAAGGAGATGTCTAGCCTGTATCCAGGTAAGTAGAAAATTTGGCCAGGCAGACAGGAGGACTTGTTGAGAATGAGGATGATTCCAACACAACAGTGATTTGCAGGGAGGTAAGAGTCCACTTAGAATCTTCAAGAAGGAAGCAGTATCCTGAAGGCGATGGTACCCCACTCCAGTACTCTTGCCTGGAGAATCCCATGGGCAGAGGAGCCTGGTGGGCTGCAGTCCATGGGGTCACGAAGAGTCAGACACAACTGAGCAACTTCACTTTCGCTTTTCACTTTCATGCATTGGAGAAGGAAATGGCAACCCACTCCAGTGTTCTTGCCTGGAGAATCCCAGGGATGGGGGAGCCTAGTGGGCTGCCGTCTATGGGGTCACACAGAGTCGGACACGACTGAAGTGATGCAGCAGCAGCAGCAGCAGCACTAAAAAGCTTCCACATCAAAGTCAGGAGCAACGATAGATAAAATAACATAATGCATGGATTCTAAGCTGCACACTTTGCCACATTTTAGCATTTCTGAACCCTCTATGCATCGTATAGTGTACAGCACTTTGCAGTTAATGGTGGTGCCTTTCTTAGGTCCAGAAAATAATGGTGCATCAATATAGGATTGTAGGATTGATAGGCACCTTCACTTTGATGAAATATGTTAATAAAACCCCTTGCAGCTTTAAGATTCCCTTCTGAGCCTCATAGTGAGGGATGTTTATTCCCTTAGGAAGGCATTTTCTATCCCTCCTGAGGGTTGTTCCCCTAGCAGGTCAGAAGGGGCATCATCCATTATGGGCCACTCAATAAATATTAAGCATCAGCTGTGGCCCACAGCCAGCTCTGAATAGAAATTGGCATACGTTAACATTTATTGCTCATGGATTTTGTGACTGATGAGCTCCGTCCACCACCCTCTCACTCACCGTATAATCCACGTTTGTAATGGCAAATCCAAAGTAGGGCAGAGAGGCTGTGCTAGATGACGCTTTTCTCTGTGAAGATAAAGAGGAGGGTGAGGAAGCAGATTAGACTTGGCAGAGAGAGAGGAGCCCAGGACACAGATAAGGAAGGACAAAGGTCTTGACACCCAGGCTCCTTGCCCTGGCAAAGACCCCAGGAGTCATCAAGCCAGTGAGGCACGGCGCTGGGGAATGCTTTCCTTGCAGAGAATGAAGTGAGTGGCTTGTATATCGGCGTGCGTGTTGATACCCAGAGACTGAATGTTCAACCAGGAAAGAATACACCTGCGAGGAAGACTGGCCTGGGACTGGAGGGGTGTCAGAGCCTGTGCCTTGATGGCTTGACCCAACGGCTTGGAAGAAGCCAAACCAGCTGTGTGGCTGCAAGGCGCAGCGTCTCCGTGTAGCCGTCTAGGTCGGTGGTGGTGTTTTGCAGTGGCCCTTGTTCTTGCCAGTCTGCAAGCAGAACTTTCTTTTCATCGGCGCCCTGGGGAAAGGAGTGGGGATCAAGTACCGGTCTTATAACTCCCCCTGGTCGGACATCAGATGGGAAGAAGTGCCCCAGCTTGTCTCACTTGGGCTGGGTGTAAGGGTATAATTTGGGGAAGTTAAAGAGGCGGCAACTCCAGGAAAATCAGTCCGGCAGATGAGAGAAACTTGTAGTTTAGTTGTGTGTAGTGTGTGTTTCTCGGGGAAGGCGACGGCACCCCACCCCAGTACTCTTGCCTGGAAAATCCAATGGACGGAGTAGCCTGGTGGGCTGCAGTCCATGGGGTCGCTAACAGTCGGACAGACTGAGCGACTTCACTTTCACTTTTCTCTTTCATGCATTGGAGAAGGAAATGGCAACCCACTCCAGTATTCTTGCCTGGAGAATCCCAGGGATGGGGGAGCCTGGTGGGCTGCCGTCTATGGGGTCACACAGAGTCGGACACGACTGAAGTGACTTAGCAGCAGCAGCANAGTTAATGGTGGTGCCTTTCTTAGGTCCAGAAAATAATGGTGCATCAATATAGGATTGTAGGATTGATAGGCACCTTCACTTTGATGAAATATGTTAATAAAACCCCTTGCAGCTTTAAGATTCCCTTCTGAGCCTCATAGTGAGGGATGTTTATTCCCTTAGGAAGGCATTTTCTATCCCTCCTGAGGGTTGTTCCCCTAGCAGGTCAGAAGGGGCATCATCCATTATGGGCCACTCAATAAATATTAAGCATCAGCTGTGGCCCACAGCCAGCTCTGAATAGAAATTGGCATACGTTAACATTTATTGCTCATGGATTTTGTGACTGATGAGCTCCGTCCACCCCCCTCTCGCTCACCGTATAATCCACGTTTGTAATGGCAAATCCAAAGTAGGGCAGAGAGGCTGTGCTAGATGACGCTTTTCTCTGTGAAGATAAAGAGGAGGGTGAGGAAGCAGATTAGACTTGGCAGAGAGAGAGGAGCCCAGGACACAGATAAGGAAGGACAAAGGTCTTGACACCCAGGCTCCTTGCCCTGGCAAAGACCCCAGGAGTCATCAAGCCAGTGAGGCACGGCGCTGGGGAATGCTTTCCTTGCAGAGAATGAAGTGAGTGGCTTGTATATCGGCGTGCGTGTTGATACCCAGAGACTGAATGTTCAACCAGGAAAGAATACACCTGCGAGGAAGACTGGCCTGGGACTGGAGGGGTGTCAGAGCCTGTGCCTTGATGGCTTGACCCAACGGCTTGGAAGAAGCCAAACCAGCTGTGTGGCTGCAAGGCGCAGCGTCTCCGTGTAGCCGTCTAGGTCGGTGGTGGTGTTTTGCAGCGGCCCTTGTTCTTGCCAGTCTGCAAGCAGAACTTTCTTTTCATCGGCGCCCTGGGGAAAGGAGTGGGGATCAAGTACCGGTCTTATAACTCCCCCTGGTCGGACATCAGATGGGAAGAAGTGCCCCAGCTTGTCTCACTTGGGCTGGGTGTAAGGGTATAATTTGGGGAAGTTAAAGAGGCGGCAACTCCAGGAAAATCAGTCCGGCAGATGAGAGAAACTTGTAGTTTAGTTGTGTGTAGTGTGTGTTTCTCGGGGAAGGCGATGGCACCCCACCCCAGTACTCTTGCCTAGAAAATCCAATGGACGGAGTAGCCTGGTGGGCTGCAGTCCATGGGGTCGCTAACAGTCGGACAGACTGAGCGACTTCACTTTCACTTTTCTCTTTCATGCATTGGAGAAGGAAATGGCAACCCACTCCAGTATTCTTGCCTGGAGAATCCCAGGGATGGGGGAGCCTGGTGGGCTGCTGTCTATGGGGTCACACAGAGTCGGACACGACTGAAGTGACTTAGCAGCAGCAGCAGTGTGTGTTTCTTGTCCCTCTCTGGGTTATGAGGATCAGGAGGCAGTTTCTCTTGGTAAGAATTAAGTCAGTTTGATTTTCTGACAGCAAATGGGGCCCAGTGGATTTAGCAGATACACAGCCCAGGGATTTAAGTCTCCCGTTGTCTTTCAAGGTAGATGAAATAGCACTGGTCAGGCAGTGGAGGGGCAGAAAGCAAGAAGCCAGGTCACATATCAAGGTTTTGGCCCCACTTTGCTGGGGCAGCAAGGTCACTGGATCAAGGACGGAGGGTTTGATGCTATTTTTCTTTCTGCCTGAGATTCAGTTAGGAGGAGACAAGAAAAGAGCAAGGGTCAGAAGTTTTGTTCTTCAAGTGGCCACAAGCTTGACTTGCACCATGAATGGCCATTAATTAAGGAGATGGATTGTACAGACCAGAAAGACAAGCCTTGAGTACCCCAGAGCCCTGACCTGACCTTCAAAGTTAAGTTTGTGGACAAGGAGCCCCCACACTGCTGAGCAAGGGATGATGGAAGTTGCCAGGGTGTTCACCCACATCTACAAGGCTTCCTGCCTCTTGAAACCCTCTCAAGTCTCAGCTTCTGTTCCACCACCTGTCTGGACAAATGCCGTCTGGATGCATGGCTCTCCAGAGACTCAGTGGGATGGGTGGAATTGTATTTGAATGCTTACTTCCCATGCCTTATCTCCCACAGGTGAGCCCTGAAAACCTTTCCCCTCAGACAGCTAGACATGGGTCACCTACTGCTTGATGAGGGAGGGTCGCTGCAGAAACAGAAGCAGAGATGGTGGCCAGTGCTTCATTATTAAGCTTAGCAGCCATTGGTTTAAGTGCAAGGCGGGCAGATTTGAATGCATATTGGCCGAGCTAGCTTATTCAACCCCCAGAAGAGATAAAAGGCTCACAGGCTTGGGAGGACGATACAGTCAGACAAGAATGGCAGAGGATCAAGAGGTTATCAGCTTCAGGCTGATCTCAAGCACCAGCAGTAGGGGACCTGTGTATCAACAGTCCAGCAGGAATGTGCTCACTCGTGCCCTGAGACATTGCCCAGCCCTCCATCCAGCCATCCCAGAGGATAACCCCCTGTCCAATGGTCCGGGTCACTCAGAAGCTCCCAATCGCTGAGGCCAAGATCCCAGGCACCAGTGAAGACAGCAGTGCCCTCATGGGAAGTGCCCAGCGCGTGGCCAAGTTGGGGCCAGATGAAAACCAGGGATTCCATGAAGCTGGAACAACAGGATAGACACGGGCCACCCCTCAAGCCTAATCTTGGCGTTCTTCCGACTTTTCTCTACTTCTCTACTCTCGTAACACCTTCCCTCCTCTTACGGCAGATGCAGTGGTATGAGTAGAGACTGCATCTCTCCCAGTGGGGACAGAGCGTATCTTACTCATCTCTGAGTCTTCACAATACCTAATAGTCATAGATGCTGATAAAAGGTATTTGCTGAGTAAATAAAAGAAACCTTAAGGAGATTTCATTAGAGAATGAAATGTAAGGAAATTAAGAGTCAGATCATTGTATTTAGACTTATATTTTTATGGCCTTGGTTCAAGTGTATCTTCTTTCATGGGTAATATTAACTGAAGTCATGTTATGAAATATTACTAATAAGTATAATAACTTAGACTTAGATATAAATCTTCTCCACAGCTTGTTCAACAGAAGAGATGTATTTTACTGGCTTCGGGTGCTCACAAGATATCTGGGTTTATTTGTGATAGATTCCTGCAGAAATTGCCTCCAATGAAACATGCCTCCCCCTAGCCACACCCTTGGGTAGCTCCTCCCAACTGACTCTAGGCTGGGCCTTGTGACTTGATTTGGACAATGAAGTGCCAGCGTCCTCAATGCAAGCAGAAACTCGGAAAGTCCTGCGAGCAGGACTGACTCCCTCCGGTTTCTGGGAACCTTTGTGCCTCCATGTGGGTGAAAGGGCACATGGAGGGAGCCCCAGGGTCCCAGGTAAGAGCCCAGACACGTCAGTGGCACCCTTCTAGACCATCTAGCCTCAGCCAGCCGACTGGAGTGGAAGTGGCATCCAGCCAGTGCACAGAATCACGGGAAACAATAAATGCCGGTGATTTCAGGACTTTGCGATACTAAGTACTAACTGAGCCCAGAAGCTGGTGTAGAAGGAAGTATTTCTGCTGCTGTATTTCACAGATGATCTCCGACTTTATCCAAGTACGTAAATCTATCAAACAGAAGCTGAGGTCCCTCCTCTTTCTGGTCCTCGGTCATCACGCCTTCTGAAGAGCAGTGCCCCTTGGGGCCGGTACTCCTCTCTGTTGACTGGTGTTAACAGATTGAGCTGAGTATACAAAACCATGGATAGGTCTTAGCCCTGACCCAGGACCCACCTTCAGAACGGGACAGCTGGTTTCTCATTTAATTCCCAGTGTCCCATGCCCACCCCTGAATGACACCCTCAATCCACAGAAGTGGGAAGGTCAGGGGTTATTTGGAATTACTAGCTCCATGTTAGGCTGGAGGAGAATGTGTTACAGGCCCTCTGGACTCCCGCGGCCTCTCTGCAGCCTCGTCCTGTGCTTGTTCTGTTTTCTTGTTTGTTGTGCAGACTTGGCCGCACTGGTCTTCACTGCTGCGCTCGGCTCCTCTAGCTGAGGCTGCTCTCTGGTCATGACGCGTGGGCTTCTCATCGCAGCGGCTTCTCCTGTTGCGGAGCGTGGGTTCCACTGTGCCCAGCCTTCAGTAGTCGTGGCACATGGGCTCAGCTGCCCCGTGGCATCTTCCTGGACCAGGGATCCATCCTGTGTCTCCTGCATTGGCAGGCAGACTCCCGACCACTGGACCACTAGAGAAGGCCCTGTGCTTACTCCTGGCCTTGTGATATTCTTGGGAGGTAATTGCCACATTTCATGAATGTTTTTATTCCCTTTTTAAATGGTGACCAATTAAAATAAGTAAATTTAAATTAAAAAAATAATAATAAATGGTGACCAGATACCTCAAGTCCTGTCCTATCTCAGTGACCTTGAGTAAGTTGTTCAATTTCCGTGACCTTCTCTGTAAAGTGGGGACAGTAAGACCTTACTTCCTTGAACTTGGGCAGGGGCTCACAGGGGCCCAGTGCAATGACCTCTGTGGTCTTACTCACCTTTCTCTCTGTCCCTAAAAGACATTAGTGAAGTGAAGTTGCTCAGTCGTGTCCGACTCTTTGCAACCCCAAGGACAGTAGCCTGCACCAGGGTCCTCCATCTATGGGATTTTCTAGGCAAGAGTACTGGAGTAGGTTGCCATTTCCTTCTCCAGGGAATCTTCCCAACACACGGATCGAACCCAGGTTTCCCGCATTGTAGACAGACGCTTTACTGTCTGAATCACCAGGGAAGTCACGCACCCAAACTTGGACCTCCTTCACAGTCGTGTTGACTTACCTCCATACTGCACTGCAGCTTTTAGGACCCACATGTGAGGAGATTAGACTTGTGATGGGACCACAAAATTAGCCCTTGTAAGCTGGGTATGAGCTTCAGTGGGTCCACGGTGTCCTGATTGCCTTTTGGGGGAAGTATGGGGCGAGGCTGCCCTTCGCTCTTCCTGTACTAGTGAGAGGCCAGGCCATCACAGTCAGCAGCTTCTCATGGGGTCGCTCATGTGCTGTCCACCTGCACTCAAGAACAGACTAGCAGCTGTGCTAGAGATGTGTTCCCAGACGCCCTTCAGTCTTTGCTTGAAAGTCACATTCTTGTGGATTTTATTTGTCTCGATGGAGATGTTACTGGTTTCCTCTTTAAGACTAGACCTGGCAAGAATTAGTTTGTCTACGGTGATTCAAAGTAAGGGGAGGCTCTGTGGAGAACCTGACTTTTAAGTTGCTTCATGTAATGTTTCAGATTTGAATTAGTCCTTGCAAACTTTCGTATACATGGATTGAAATGTTCATCTGTAGCTTTGGCCTTTGGACATCATGCAACTTGTGGCAAAGGATAGATAAGGCCGGTGCCTACTGATATCTTCTGTGCAAATAGTAAGGACTGTTTGGCTCCCTTTCAAGGTATGAAGAATGTACTCTTTGAATATTAATAATAATAAAGATGTATAGAATCCAGTATTTTGTATGCCCCACCAGCCCCAGAATTCAAGGCTGACTCAGCTTCAGCATGTGATGCAGTATTGCTGCGTCAAGGACAGCTTTCTTCTAAAAAACATCTGTTAAATTTCCAACATGCTGGAAGCTGAGAAGTGTTAATTGACTGCTAATTATGAATAACACGTAGGTAGCATATTCTTTTTTTTTTTTTTTTAAAAAGCCTAAATGTTGGCAATCCTTCATAGAGGAGTTTCCAGAAAGAGATGCTTTTATATTTTAAGCATTTCTTGCCTCAGACACTGAGGATTGGGTAGCTGGACCCAAGGAGTGAAAAGAATGGTTCTCATGAATTGATTGGGAAACATGGCCATCCACCTGCAAGGTCTTGAGATCTAGTTTTGGGATTTCTACATCAGAATACACACCATTCAGCTTTTTTTTCTGGCATCCCCAAGAATTCTGAGCTTTACTGACAAATGGAAACGTGGGCTCTGGAAGTGTGTGTCATGGTGTTCCTAAAGGGAGGGGTCTGTAGACAAAGCTGTTCTGATTGATGTTTCTCACAGGTGGTGATGTGTAGGGTTCCTTGTCTTTACTCTTCCATTCTGTCTACTGGAACTTTCTCCAATGAAGGAAAGGTGTTACATCTGCTCCATCCAGTATGGTAGCCACCAGCCACAGGTGGCTATTGAGCACTTGAAATGTGACTGGTGTGACTGATTTCATTTCACTTTAATTAATTTAAACTCGAATGGCCATCTAAGCTTAGTGCTTACCATACTGGACAGGACGCTTCTATGCTCTAGAGCATGTAGAATTCATGCATTTGTGGAATTTATTTGGACTCTCAATTTGCTACTTGGGGCCACATCTATTCAGCACCCTTGGAACTTGGACTGAACTCCATAAATTGTGAGGTGCTGTGGAATCAGTTCAGAATAATCCCTTGCACATGTGATCGCTCCAGTGGGGAGCCCAGATAGCTGGTTGAAGCTGCCTTCAACAAGAATCCCATCTCCTGGTATGGAGTGAGTATTCTGCTGTTGCTGCTGCTGCTAAGTCGCTTCAGTCGTGTCTGACTCTGTGTACGACTATCATAAAAATGATAGGTAGTATGTATTGGTGAGGGTGTGGAGAAATTGGAATCCTTGTACACTGGTGGTGGGAATGTAAAATGGTTCAGTTGCTTTAGAAAACAGTCTGGCATTTCCTCAAAATATTAAACATTGAGTTGCTATATGACCCAGCAATCCCACCCAAGAGAAAGGGAAACATATGTCCATATAAAGCCTGTATGCAAATGTTCACAGCAGCATTATTCAGAATAGCCAAGAAGTGGAAACATCCCAAATGTCCAGCAACTGATGAACAAATCAGTAAAACATGGTATCCATCAAGTAGAATATTATCTTGCAATAAAAAGAAATGAAGTACAGAGGCATGCTATAGCTTGGATGTCTTGAAAATATGCTAAAGAAAAGAAGCTATCACAAAAGATCACATGTCGTATTATTCCACTTATATGATATTTCCAGAACTGGCAAACTTACAAACAGTGGTTGCTTAGTGCTGGGGAGTTGGAGGGAAAGAGGGAATGGCTCCTAGTGGGTATAGAGCTTCTTTTCGGGGTGATGAAAAAGTTCTAAAATTGGTCATGAATATGGGTGAACAACTATAAATATAGTAAAAAACATTGATTTGTACACTTTCAGTGGGTGAGTTGTAGATGTGGGTGAATATATTTTAACCAAGTTATGTTTAAAAAAAATGAATGAAATTAAAAGGCAAATAGAAAAAAAAAAGAAAAAAAACTCAGAACAAATACAGAGGCTTCTACCCCTTCCCCTGTGACAAGCACAAGTCTGTGGAGTGTGGAGTCCTAGGTGTGATTTCCAGGTGGGGCTTCCTCTGAGCTCTCCTCTCTGCTAACTTGTTATGAGTCTCTTTTTCACTTATGAACTGTGTGTGTATGGAGGTTTGATTATAGCTGTGGATTGAAATAATGACTACAAGAGTCAATTAATCCCCATTCTAAAGTGTTTTGAAGCACTGGGTTTAATATATGGGCAGAATGAAAATGGAAATTCATTTATCATTCTCGCATCCAACAAATGTTTAATAAGTGCCTGGGATGCTCTTCAACCCTGGAGGGTAGCAGTGAGCAGGACAGAAGTGGCCCCAGTCCTCCCAGGGCCATCCACGTCTGAAGGCCATCCATGCTGAGACTTTGGGTTGGACCCGTACAAGTCCATTGATCAAGGGCCTGGAAAGAGATAGAGAGCACGTTCCTTCTGGGTAGTTTTAGGAGGATTTTAAAAAGCGGCCGTCTATAAGATATGGCCCGGGATGGACTTGTGTCAGCAGCTCCTTCTATTCCCACCAGAGGGGGTGACTTGAGGCTGGATAACAGGTGGTAGGATGTGGGCGGCTGGGAGGAAAGAACCACCTACAGGGTGAGACTCAGTGAGGTTTGGAAATGAACTCGAGGAGCTATATTACTTCCTTCACATCCAGCAGGGTCATTGTGGAAATGCAGGGATATTCTTCAGCATTTGTGCAAATCATCCGAAAACAAACACCTCAACCAAGGTGTTTGACTACGCTAAAGCCTTTGACTCTGGATGACAAACTGTGGGAAATTCTTAAAGAGATAGGAATACCAGACCACCTTACATGCCTCCTGAGAAACCTATATGCAGATCAAGAAGCAACAGTTGGAACTGGCCATAGAACAAAAGAATGGTTCCAAATTGGGAAAGGAGAACGTCAAGGCTGTATATTATCACCCAGCTTATTTAACTTCTATGCAGAGTACATCATGTGAAATGCCAGGCTGGATGAAGCACAAGCTGGAATCAAGATTGCCGGGAAAAATATCAATAACCTCAGATAAGCAGATGACACCACCTTTATGGCAGAAAGTGAAGAAGAACTAAAGAGCCTCTTGATGAAAGTGAAAGAGGAGAGTGAAAAAGCTGTCTTAAAACTCAGCATTGAAAAAACCAAGATTATGGCATCCAGTCCCATCACTTCATGGCAAATCGATGGGGAAACAATGGACTTTATTTTCTTGGGCTCCAAAATCACTGCAGATGGTGACTGCAGCCCCAAAATTAAAAGACGCTTGCTCCTTGGAAGGAAAGTAATGACAAGCCCAGACAGCATATTAAAAAGCAGAGAAGTTACCTGTCGACAAAGGTCCCTCTAGTCAAAGCTGTGGTTTTTCCAGTAGTCATGTATGGATATGAGAGCTGGGCAATAAAAAAGATTGAATGCCAAAGAATTGATGCCTTTGAACTGTGATGTTGGAGAAGACTCTTGAGAGTCCCTCGGACAGCAAAGAGGTCAAACGAGTCAATCCTAAAGGAAATCAACTCTGCATATTCACTGGAAGGACAATGCTGAAGCTGAAGCTCCAATCTTTTGGCCCCCTGATATGAAGAGCTGACTCATCAAAAAAAACCCTGATGCTGGGAAAGACTGAAGACAGGAGGAGAAGGGGACGACAGAGGATGAGAGGGTTGGATGGCATCACCATCTCAATGGACATGAGCTTGAGCAGGCTCCAGGAGATGGTGAAGGACAGGGAGGCCCGGCGTGCTGCCGTCCACGGGGTCGCAGAGTCGGACACGAACGGGTGACTGAAGAACAGCCATCACTGCTAAGACAGCCACGTGACCGAACCGGATTCAGTCAAAGGCTGAGCGGCTCTGGGTTCTGCTCCCGTCCATGCCCCGCCCCGGATCCCAGAGGTGATGCTGCTGCTAACCTGTATCCGGACAGCAAATACCCCACCCCCCGAATCCCAGAGGGTGATGCTGCTAACCTGTATCCTAACAGCAAATACCCCGCCCCGGATCCCAGAAGGTGATGCTGCTGCTAACCTGTATCCGAACAGCAAACACCCCGTCCCGGATCCCAGAGGGTGATGCTGCTGCTAACCTGTATCCGAACAGCAAATACCCCGCCCCGGATCCCAGAGGGTGATGCTGCTGCTAACCTGTATCCTAACAGCAAATACCCCGCCCCGGATCCCAGAGGGTGATGCTGCTGCTAACCTGTATCCTAACAGCAAATACCCCGCCCCGGATCCCAGAGGGTGATGCTGCTGCTAACCTGTATCCGAACAGCAAATACCCCGCCCCGGATCCCAGAGGGTGATGCTGCTGCTAACCTGTATCCTAACAGCAAATACCCCGCCCCGGATCCCAGAGGGTGATGCTGCTGCTAACCTGTATCCTAACAGCAAATACCCCGCCCCGGATCCCAGAGGGTGATGCTGCTGCTAACCTGTATCCGAACAGCAAATACCCCGCCCCGGATCCCAGAGGGTGATGCTGCTGCTAACCTGTATCCTAACAGCAAATACCCCGCCCCGGATCCCAGAGGGTGATGCTGCTGCTAACCTGTATCCTAACAGCAAATACCCCGCCCCGGATCCCAGAGGGTGATGCTGCTGCTAACCTGTATCCGAACAGCAAATACCCCGCCCCGGATCCCAGAGGGTGATGCTGCTGCTAACCTGTATCCTAACAGCAAATACCCCGCCCCGGATCCCAGAGGGTGATGCTGCTGCTAACCTGTATCCTAACAGCAAATACCCCGCCCCGGATCCCAGAGGGTGATGCTGCTGCTAACCTGTATCCGAACAGCAAATACCCCGCCCCGGATCCCAGAGGGTGATGCTGCTGCTAACCTGTATCCTAACAGCAAATACCCCGCCCCGGATCCCAGAGGGTGATGCTGCTGCTAACCTGTATCCTAACAGCAAATACCCCGCCCCGGATCCCAGAGGGTGATGCTGCTGCTAACCTGTATCCGAACAGCAAATACCCCGCCCCGGATCCCAGAGGGTGATGCTGCTGCTAACCTGTATCCTAACAGCAAATACCCCGCCCCGGATCCCAGAGGGTGATGCTGCTGCTAACCTGTATCCTAACAGCAAATACCCCGCCCCGGATCCCAGAGGGTGATGCTGCTGCTAACCTGTATCCTAACAGCAAATACCCCGCCCCGGATCCCAGAGGGTGATGCTGCTGCTAACCTGTATCCTAACAGCAAATACCCCGCCCCGGATCCCAGAGGGTGATGCTGCTGCTAACCTGTATC